>VOPJ01001503.1:0-36386 GCA_014673585.1 Semibalanus balanoides
GCCATGCAACGGTCAGCGGCTGTTTGGCACGCCTCCGTGGTATCTCCCCCGGGTCACCAGTTCCCTGTAGCTGGTATACCTGAGGTGGTTGGCGGCGGGGTGAGGGCTACTGGCTGACCTGTCGGCTGGCCAGCTGGGTCTGGCTAGTCGGATGGGAGGGCCGGTATCGGCGGCTCAGCGGCAGTCCCCGACCGGCTTATGTTCCTAATTGTGCTGACTGGCGCTGACTGGTGCTGACTGGCGCTAACTGGCGCTAACTGGCGCTGACTGGCGCTGACTGACGCTGACTGACGCTGGCTGGTGCTGGCTGGTGCTGGCTGGTGCTGGCTGGTGCTGGCTGGTGCTGGCTGGTGCTGGCTGGTGCTGGCTGGTGCTGGTCGACGTTCGCTGGTGTAGGCGGTGCGCAAGACGGAGATCTGGGGATGGCGTGGGATGACCCAGAAGCGCCCTCGGTCCCCCTGGTCTCCCCGGTCCCCAGATGATGGATGGTCGACGGGGGGGACGGTCGGCGGACGTCGTCGTGTCTCCTGCCGTCGGCGGCCGCCGCTGAAGATCGAGGGCCTCGGCTCAGGTCAGAGTGACGTCACACCAGCGACGTCGGGGCTGACGCAGTGCGGCGGCCGTCTGCTGGCGGCGTCAGAGCTGTCTCCGGTGACGCCGTGACGGCCTGTCACGGTTCCGTCACGGTCTGTCACGGTGACAGGACGGCCGCAGACAGCAGGGGACCGTCAGCACACGGTGCCGTGCCTGGGTCACGCTGGCACCGGCTCCAGGAAAACGGTCCGTCCAGGCCCGTCCCGACCGGCCGGACTGGCCGGCTGGCTGGCCTTCCACCCGCCAGTTTTGTCGTTAGAAAACAGGCCAGTGGAATTCCGACATGTACTGGCTGTCACGTTTGTGGCCTATATTGTGTTTTTTTTAGTTGTTTGTAAATGTTTCTGGCTAATCCAGATCTTCCTGTTTTTAGGGTGCGAATGCTTTATCGAGGTGTGGTTTTAATAATGATCCTTTTGTGATATCACCCGGAGGAGGTAATCCAAATGGAAATGAGCCCAAAAGATGCTTGTTTTTATTCCCTGCGCGACTTAAAATGGAGCAAAATTGCTCGAATTGGCGCATAAATCCCGTCTCAGAATGGGCTGCTGCCCACGGGGTCCATTTCGAGGAGACGGATGAGGAGACAGACTTCGCAGTTAGTCTCCCCGCTGGTGTCGGCTGGCCGGCCGCTCCCACATATAATCGGCGCAGCAGCGAGCCACGTACGACGCCATTGGAACACTGAGAGAGCGGACCTGCCAGCACACTCTGTTGCGGCAGTCGACAGATGCGGCGGAATATCAGCAGAATCTAGAATCCATGAATTCTTGGCGGGGAGAATCGTGCTGTTTGAATGTCCTCGATAGCCGTTTGTCTTGCGAATGTCTCACTCCAGTGAGCTGTGTAATGTGTGGTGTAGTCACCACGATGCGTCGAACGACACACCCCGACATAATCAGAGACACACATGGTCAGTCAACTGGCTTCCTACCGGCGCGGCGTCTGTGACGTCTGTGACGAGTTGTGCTGCCAGGGGCAGAGGTGCGGCGTCCCCGCTGGGAACGTGCCCAGCCTCTGTCTGAAGGCCAACACCAGGCGGCTGCACCGGACTGCAGTGTCAGCAGCAGCAGCAGCAGCAGCAGCGGCGGCAGCAGCAGCAAGCAAGCAGCGGCAGCGGCAGCAGCCAGCATCGCGCAGCAGCAGCAGCAGCAGCAGCAGCACAGCAGCAGCAGCAGCAGCACAGCAGCAGCAGCGGCAGCGGCAGCAGCCAGCGGCAGCAGCAGCGGCAGCGGCGGCAGCGGCAGCAGCGGCAGCAGCGGCAGCAGCGGCAGCAGCGGCAGCGGCGGCAGCGGCGGCAGCGGCGGCAGCGGCGGCAGCAGCGGCAGCAGCGGCAGCAAGCAGCGGCAGCAGCGGCGGCAGCGGCGGCAGCGGCGGCAGCGGCGGCAGCGGCGGCAGCGGCGGCAGCAGCAAGCGGCAGCAAGCAGCGGCAGCAGCAGTCGGCAGCGCAGCGGCAGCAGCAAGCGGCAGCAGCACGGCAGCAAGCAAGCGGCAGCAGCAGCGTGCAGCAAGCAGCGGCCAGCAGCAGCGGGGAAGCAGCAGCGGCAGCAGCAGCGGCAGCAAAGCAGGGCAGCAGCAGCGGCAGCACAGCGGCAGCATGCAGGGCAGCCAGCAGCGGCAGCAGCAGCGGCAGCAGCAGCGGCAGCAGCAGCGGCAGCAGCAGCGGCAGCAGCGGCAGCAGGCAGCGGCAGCGACAGCGATCAGCGGTCGCGACAGCGGCAGCAGCAGCAGCAGCAGCAGCAGCAGCAGCAGCAGCGGCAGCAGCGGCAGCAGCGGCAGCGGCAGCAGCAGCAGCGGCTCGACACCAGTATCGATTGCAGGCTCGGTGTTGGTCCGATGTTCCGATAATTGCCAGTCAGCCGACCGAGGCCTGCTGCAAACGAAACACCAGAATACTGGATTATCCTTCCAAATGAGGACTGCTGACTATTATCGGGCACAATTAGCTGGAGTGGCTCGCCGCAATAACCCATGACTGGAGTTAGTGACTTGAATAAGTAATGTGCTCGTTTAATTTTCGATGCAAACCCTCCTTTGAGCGTAGCCGTCCACTGATCAGTGTGTCTGCCTCAGAGACGCGTGTTCTTTGTAGGTCGGACTCGACTCGTACCGCGAGCTGGTTCTGATCCGCAGTCCGCCGACGATGGGTAGGGGAAGGAAGCGCCGCGCGTCGCTCCCTTCTGATTAACCGAGCTGGCAAGCTGGAAGGCAAACTTATGACTCTGATGTATTTTACCAATCTTGCTGAGTTCGGCCTAGGTACTTAGGCTATTAACCTTATACAATGGCTGCGAACAGCATAGGGCTTCAAGAAGAAAACCGACATATCGAACTCTTAGAGAGCTTCATAGGCAATTACTCTCTCTGCTGGAAGTGCTGAAGTCTGACCTGACCTGATCTGACCTGATCTAACCTGATGCGATCTGACCCGATCTGACCCGATCTGACCCGATCTGACCCGATCTGACCCGATCTGACCTGATCTGACCTGCCGCCGTTGCGGATAGGAGTGTGGCTGTGGCTGTGGCTGTGGCTGTGGTGCCGGCTGTGACGTTCGGCTGCCGCCGGTGTGGCTGTGTCTGTAGCAGGTGATGGCGGCACCAGGCCCGGCCACTGAGCGTGCTGCGGTAGTGGCGCCGCTGCGCCTGGTGATCCCCAGTCCGGGGGTCTGTGCCGCTGGTGATGAGCAGACCCCCACAGTGGTGCTGCGCCGCAACATGGCACGCTCAGTTAGTGACTCTGGCGGCCGCCGCCAGAGGCCGCTCTCTCTGCCGCTCGCCTCCATGCAGCTCCAGGTAGGTGGGTGGTAGTAGTGTCTCCACGCAGGGTAGTACAGCGCTGCGAAACGTCCGAAATTGGTGAGCCATTCGACAGAAAACAACTCGTACATGGTTTTTTATCCGATGCTTCTGACATCAGCGAGCTCCAAGATTTGATGAATATACATTTTCAACGCTGTAATTTTTCACATAAAAGTTTTTAAAAAATACCTTCAGAATTAACTACCAATCCGAAAGCCTCTGGTCCTTAGCTGCAACAAGAGTGAGTATGTGTGTGCGTGTGTGTGTGTGTGCGTGCGTGTGTGTGTGTGTGTGTGTGTGTGTGTGTGTGTGTGTGTACGTGTGTATGTGCGTGTCCCCTTCCGTTCCTGTGTGACCTCAGCTTGACCCTCTCATGTCACGGCTGACCTGCCCCGGTGACCCGTCGCTGCTGCCCACCTGACCCCGTTCCTCTGCCCCGCGTGTGACCTCATTGCAGCCGAGCGTGACCTCGACTGGGTGCAGTGTGCGCCATCCCGCCCCCTCCCCCGTGTCAACCCGCCCGTGCGGACTCAGACAATTCAATGGTCGGTTAAAGGATACTTATCTCTCGTTTTTGAAGGTGTGTTTGGTCCACGGTGGAGTACTGCTCGGATGTTGTACAGTCCAGAGAGCAGACATAGTCGGATGACCCGACGTCGGCGAGCTCGGAAACTACGGCAGATTCTGGAAACAGCGCTCTTTGATAAAGTTTCTGGAACTAATTTATAGCCGCGCTGTCGGCCACCGAGTCGGATCTGAAAGACGAATGGCCTTCCATACTTAATGCATGACCAGACGCGAGGTCGCCGCTGCTGGTCGGCTTGGTGGTGCTCCCGGCTGTCTTCAGAATGTCCGCAGGGCAGACTGAGGTCGGCTCGGTGGTGCTCCCGGCTGTCTTCAGAATGTCAGCAGGGCAGACTGAGGTCGGCTGTCTTTCAGAATGTCAGCCAGGGCAGGCTGAGGTCCGGCTTGGTGGTGCTCCGGCTGTCTTCAAGAATGTAGCAAGGGCAGACTGAGGTCGGCTGTCTTCAGAAATGTCATGCAGGGCAGGCTTGAGGTCGGCTCGGTGGTGCTCACCGGCTGCTCAGAATGTCAGCAGGGCAGACTGAGGTCGGCTGTCTTCAAGAAAATGTCAGCAGGGCAGGCTGAGGTCGGGCTCGGTGGTGCCTCCCGGCTGTCCTTCAGAATGTCAGCAGGGCAAGAACTGAGGTCGGCTTGTCTTCAAGAAGTCAGCAGGGCAGGCTGAGGTCGGCTCGGTGGTGCTCCCCGGCTGTCTTCAGAATGTCAGCAGGGCCAACTGAGGTCGGCTGTCTCAGAATCGTTCAGCAGGGCAAGGCTGAGGTCGGCTCCGGTGGCGCTCCCGGCTGTCTTCAGAATGTCAGCAAGGGCAGACTGAGGTCCGGCTTGTCTTCAGAATGTCAGCAAAGGGCAGCTGAAGGTCGGCTCAGTGGCGGCTCCGCCGCTGTATTCAGAATGTCACAGGGCAGACTGAGGTCGGCTGTCTTAAAGAATGTCAGCAATGGGGGCAGCTGAGGTCGGCTCAGTGGCGCCTCCCCGGCTGTCTTCAGTAATGTCAGCAGGGCAGACCTGAAGGTCGGCTGTCTTTCAGAGTCGCAGGGCAGGCCTGAGGTCGGCTCGGTGGTGGCTCCCGGCTGTCTTCAGAATGTCAGCAGGGCAGACGAGGTCGGCTTGTTTCAAGATTCAGCAGGGCAGGCCGAGGTCGGCTCGGTGGCGCTCCCGGCTGTCTTCAGAATGTCAGCAGGGCAACTGGAGGTCGGCTGTCTTCAGAATGCTCAGCAGGCAGGCCTGAGGTCGCTCGGTGGCGCTCCCGGCTGTCTTCAGAATTCAGCAGGGCAGGCCTGAGGTGGCTTCGTGGTGGCTCCCCGGCTGTCTTCAGAGTCAGCAGGTGCAGACTGAGGTCGGCTGGTCTTCAGAATGTCAGCAGGGAGGCTGAGGTCGGCTCGGTGGCGCTCCCGGCTGTCTTCAGAATGTCAGCAGGGCAGACTGAGGTCGGCGAGTGTCCCCTGCCTCCAGCTGGTGCTCACTACATACAGCCGCTGCTGCTCTCCCGGCTGTCTTCAGAATGTCAGCAGGGCAGACTGAGGTCGGCGAGTGTCCCCTGTCTCCAGCTGGTGCTCACTACATACAGCCGCTGCTGCTCTGGTGCCCAGTGGTCGGGGTCACCTCAGACTGAGGGAGGTCGGACCGCACCGCGGCCCTCACATAGTACGGCTGCCGCCGTGCTCTGAGTATGACTCGGCTCCATCATGGTCAGGTCCTCCGCACAGGGCAGTGGTGTCTTCAGTAGGCAGGAGGTGGTGCTGACTCGCTGTAGGTGTGTGTTGTACCTGCGGCTGGGAGTACCGTCCCGCGCCCGTGGTTCCCGTGCCGCGTCACTCGACTGAGCGGGGCTGTATCAGTGTACCGCCCCCCCGTTCAGCCTTCGTCTCCCCACCTCGGAATGTGTTTTGCACGGTACTCTGCCTGCTGCGTGTGGTGCCGTGTGGTGCCGTGTGGTGTTGTGTCGGCATTAGTGCGTGTGATGTTCGTTGTCTGTGTATTTTAACACCGTGAGCTGCCTGCCAGCGGCGGTCTATTTCACTGCCGAGTGACGTCACGCAGTTGGCGTCTCTGATTGGTGCTCACTGCTGTTCACTGCAGCGCGTGCTCATCTGTGTGACGAATGGTTTTGTTTTGATGGCGATAGAAGGCAGAGATGGTCAGACGCACAGACAGACAGACAAACCGCCTGGCCAAGAGGCGAACATAACGTCAGCTGAGCAGACCAGGCGGTCAAACATATACTCCAGACGCACAGACAGACAGACAAACAGCCAGGCCAACAGGCGAACATACAAAACATCAGATGAGCAGACCAGACGGTCCAACATACACTCGACACGTACAGACGGACGGACTGAATGTATGACAGTTGGACGGGCGGATAATGGGCCTGGTAGGCGACTAACGACCGGTAGTATGCCGTGGAGCTGTGTGTCTGTGTGTCTGTCTGTGTCGCTGTTTGGCCGATGTTTTATCTAGATACCCGGTGTCCGCCCGGGACGCCGTGCCGTGCCGTGCCGTGCCGTGCCGTGCCGTGCCGTGCCGTGCCGTGCCGTGCCGTGTCATGCCGTGCCGTGCCGTGCCGTGCCGTGCCGTGCCATGCCGTGCCGTGCCGTGCCGTGCCATGCCGTGCCGTGCCGTACTGTGCCGTGCCGTGCCGTGCCGGGCCGTGCCGTGCCGTGCCGTGTCGTGTCTGTTCGGCGCAGGGAGCGGCTGCCCTCTGATTCCCCCCGGCTGTGTGTTGCAGAAGGAGCTGAACATCAGTAAGCGGTCGTCACGGACGCACCGCCGCTCGGTGATCGTCACATCGTCACCGACGCTGCCCAGATGTCACTCACCGATGCCAGGTACGAGCCGCACAGCGTAGGTTACACTGCGGCGTGACAGTCACCAGAACAGAGGCACAGCGACGCGAGCATGTCAACTGATGCATGTCAATAAAAACGAATAAAATAGGTAACGAAAACAAAATTAGATGACGTATTTGTGCTACTCAACAGACAACAAATCTTATCGAGATTTTATGAACGTTTTTGTTATATTTGTATGAGTTGCCCTGTCACCTTTTTCATGCGAATTGTATCTGGTGCGACTTGATCTTATCGTCAACATTTACGTCACTTGGCTTGTGCCATTTGGCTTGACGTGGATTTGTGTGTTTCCACTCTCGCTTCACTGGGTGGCTCGTGGACGGAGTCGTCGTGTTTGCTGCCCTCTGCGTCTTTCCTCCTTCCACGCTGGCGTGCCAGGGCGCTGTTCTCGCTGTTCTCCTTCCTTTTCCGCCAATATCCTGTCCGGATCCGTGCCTTGTTTTCGTTTGGTCAACACTAGACCGGGAAGGGGCCCCCGGCTGTGTTTGGTGCCAGATCTCTGATGATGATGCCCCCCCTTCTCTCTCTTCTCCCCCGAGCTGTTTGTTTGGAGAGAGTGGGCCGCGCAGGCCAAGAATCGCATTAGATAGAGCTGCTACTCTCGATAAAGTATATACACACTACACAGACAGGCCGCCCCCGTCCATCAGTATCAGATGGAAACGCCGAGCCGCGAGTGTTCAACCGGCGGCGGCTGTGGCCTTGTCTTGGCTCAAAATACAGGGTGGTTCATAAATAATGGTAATTTTACAATCGAAAGTATGACTAGTAAAAAGTCTGAGCACGTGCACATTTACATTATTGTTGGAAATTGTTTGACATTTTGATTTCCAACACGTGACATAGTCTTCACACAGCCAGCGAAAGATGAGAGGGGGAGATACCAGACTACCGACCCTCCTCGCGTCCGACTGCAAAATACGCCATATTCCAAATAGCAGTAGGTATGGATGATATTAAGTTCAGAAATATGGGTGAAATAGAATTTAAAGTGAAACTTTTGGGTATACTTTATGTTCAGCTGATGACATATATTAATAAGGGAAAATATGGAAAATTAACCACAAAAATTTCAATATCCATTTATTCAACTTCGATTTAGACTGGTTATTGATTTGACTCCGATTGAATTGATTGGAATCGTTTAATCAAAATGTATTGAATTAAAAAACAGTCCCACAAGATCTTTTGATTCATGAATAGGGATTGAATCGAAAACCCGCATGGAATCAAGGCTGATTGAATCAAAAGATGTAACGATTCTTAACGATTCAAGTGCAAATGGTAAAATGTGCAAAACATTGCAGTCCCAGTGGCTACATCAATTTATGCTGTATTAGTTTATACTACATTTATTTTTTGCATATAATATTATTGCTGTAACAATGTTTTAGTGATCATAAAAATATGTATGTTTCCATTGCTATTGATTTGATATGAATTCAACATACCTATATTTTTTAATGTTGAAGCAAATGTGAATTGATTACAATATTTTGATTATTTGAATCAGACAGAATCAATTGTCAAAATGTGTCTTTGAATCAAACGGTGATTGAATCATTCAGGTTCCCAAAGGAATTGTGATTAAATCGTTTAAAAATGAATCAATACCCAGTCTGCTTCGATTTCACCCCAAATTTCGGAAAATCATCCACACCTGCTATTTGGAATATGGCGCCTTGCCGTCGGGTGCGAGGAGGGTCGGTAGTCTGGCATCTTCACCTCGCATTCCCTCACTTCCCTCACTGGCTGTGTGAAGGCTATGTCACGTGTTGGAAATCAGAATATCAAATAATTTCCAATAATACTCGTAAACTTACACGTGCTCCGACTGTTTTTACTGCTTATACTTTCGATTTTAGAATTGGCATTCTGTATAAAACACCCTGTAGATTCGAAACGCTGCTTTGGGGCTCCCTTGGGCACGGAAATTCAACGCATTTGAGACATTGTACGTCATCCCAACACGGAGGAGAAGCTATGAACGAAGCTCGTCTGTGTTGAGTAGACCTCTTCATGGCGAGCTGGCCATTTGACGGGAAAGATGCGTCTCCAGTCACATCCCACATCCCGCCCCGTCCTCGCGCTTCATCGGCGCCGCCGCGTGACGTCAGTGGCCGTCGACGCCGCCGCCATGACGTCATTGGCCGACGCTGTGCCGTCGTCACTGACCGGAGTATGGCACCGTCCTCAGGCAGTCCGGTCGACAGTCCGAAGAACATGTCGCCGAATCAACACTTCGCGTTCGCCGCCGTCAAACGGTGAGTGGCCTCCGCGGTCGTGGGAACCGGGGACCACCCTGTCATCGGGTGGTGCGGTCCCCTGGGGAGGGCGGGGGACGCTGTCCCCGGGTGATACGGTCCCTGGGGAGGGCGAGGTGCCCCTGTCCTCGGGTGGTGCGGCCCCTGGGGAGGGCGGGGGACGCTGTCATCGGGTGGTGCGGCCCCTGGGAAGGGCGGGGTGTCCCTGTCCTCGGGTGGTACGGTCCCTGGGGAGGGCGAGGTGCCCCTGTCCCCGGGTGGTGCGGTCCCTGGGGAGGACGGGGGACCCTGTCCTCGGGTGGTACGGTCCCTGGGGAGGGCGGGGCGCCCAGGCCCTGGGGAGGACGGGGCGCCTCTGTCCTCGGACGCCTCTCATATCGTCTATTGGCTGGAGAGGGGTGGTGTACGGCTTGTCGTTGGTGTGGTGACCGGGTGAATGTGATGGTAGCAGCGGCGCCTCCCGAGCGGCCCAGTCTGGCCCCAGCTGGATTAAATCGATGACACCATGCTAATACTGTCTCTGGGCAGTGGCTGTGCCTCTGCTGATAGACCGAAGCGTTGAAGTGGATTGATTGTATGAGTCGTATTTGCCGATGGTGACAGTACAGGGAACTCTTTGTCATTCGTATCTGTGACATAATACCACTCGTATATCGTGTCATTAAAGCGTCCACGCTGAAATGGCTGCTCTTCTGGCGGTAACGCTCGACCTTTGCCGCGTGTGTCGTGTGCTGCGTCTCCTGTCGACCATGAGGCTGACGGACAGCTGTGACTACCTGGTGGCTTTGTGTGTCACTGTGTGGATAAGGTCATCTGGCGACCCTGAGACGTCTGCTAGCCGACTGGGACGTGAATCGCCCCTGAAGTGGCTTCCATGGTCACAAGTGGCCCTGTTTCCTAGTGGTCTGTCTGACCCGGTAACAACGCTGCCGACTGATAGCTTTATACGAGTGTGTCAGGGCAGGCCGGGGAAGGGGGCTCCAGGTGCGAGGGTGGGCGGGGCCGGAAGGAGGGGGAGGGGGGTCCAGGTGCGAGGATGGGCGGGGCCGGAAGGATGGGGGATGGTCCAGGTGCGAGGATGGGCGGGGCCGGAAGGAGAGGGGGGTGCAGAGGAGGGCTGGGGAATGGTCCAGGTGCGAGGATGGGCAGGGCCGGATGAGCTGACTGTCAGGACTCGGGACCCAGGCTGGGGTCTCGGGAGGAGGAGGGCCAAAGGCGGTCCAGGCGAGATGCAGTCACAGTGTGCGGAGGATTTAGAGCGGGGGACCGAGTCTGACCACGGGGGACCGAGTCTGACCACTGGTGTGGGGAGGGGTGTGGAGGGTGGACCGGTGACCGAGTCTGACCACTGGGGCGGGGGAGCGGGGACGGGGGGACCGAGTCTGACCACTGGTGTGGGGGAGGGGTGTGGAGGGTGGACTGGTGACCGAGTCTGACCACTGCTGGTGCAGCGTGGCGTCACTGGAGACTGGAGATAGCGGCCGGCCAGCCGACCCAGCCGGATCGATGGCGGCGCCTTTCGTGGCTGGCTGGCTGCTGCTGCTGCGGCATCTGGGTGGCACGCTGCCCCCGGACCCTCTCAGGCTTTGTCTGGTAGCTGGCACCGTCCGCCGTCCGGCCAGAGGCTGCTGCTCGCCGCCCGGCCTATATCGCGAGCCGCCTCTAATGCTGGCCGCGGGTGGGATCCCCGTGTGAATGGCAATGCGTATTGTGTATGGGAGAACCGCCACCAGGGTCCATACTAGCAGTGTTTAACTCGATGGCCATGACTGCTGTAACGTGTGAACGGTGCTGGCTCAGGGTTTGAAAGACACCACGTTAGCTCCTCTGCTTGGGAACGTTACTGGCGCTGCTGGGCCGCCGTGACCCGGCTCTTGTGACGTGCTGCTGTGATGAGCTGTGCTGTGTTATGATGTGCGTCATGACGGCGACAGGTGACGTGAGGTGATGTGATGTGAGGTGACGTGAAATGACCTGAGCTAACCTGAGACGACCTGAGCTGACCTGAGATGACCTGAAATGACCTGAGCTGATCAGAGCTGACCTGAGATGACCTGAGCTGACCTGAACTACTCTGAGATGACCTGAGATGACCTGAGCTGACCTGAGATGACCTGAGCTAACCTGAGACGACCTGAGCTGACCTGAGCTGATCTGAGCTAACCTGAGCTGACCTGAGCTGACCTGAGATGACCTGAGCTGACCTGAGCTGACCTGAGCTGACCTGAGCTGACCTGAGCTGAACCTGAGCTACGACCTGAGCTGACCTGACCTGACCTGAGCTGACCTGAGCTGACCTCAGTGAATGGTGTGGTCTCCTCGACAGGACGGTGGATGGGCGGCGCTGGTCGGTGGCCTCCTTGCCGTCCTCCGGTTACGGTACGACTCCCGGCAGCTCCAACGTCTCGGTGAGTGCCGCACCTCCAATGTCTGCCGCTGTGTGTGGGGATGTGTCTACCGTCCGCTGCGGTAAACGGTTCTCGCCCGTGAGACGAGGGATTGCTGTGAATAGTGGTGCAGATTATCTGTCTGGTTGACACTGATACTGAGCAGAATATCGGTATGTCTCAGACATCCGACTGTCTTCTACAGTGCATACTGCCTTGGCGTTAAGCGTCCTTAAGTGTTGAGCCTTGCCGAGCACTCAATTCACACAAACACACCTAATGCTCGGTTTCATCTATTTATTGTGTTAAACTACCGGCTCCTCCTTTCTGCCTGAAGTGTCACCGTTCTGGCTGTGTTTCGCGTGTGTCTGACATAGTGTGTGCCGGTAGTCCCAGTGTTCGTCCCAGGAGCGGCTACACCAGCTGCACTGCTGTGCTCCTCCGCCGCCGGTGGGAGAGCTGCCGCGCCACTTCTCCTCCAACGAGTCGAACCCCAGCCTCGAGGAGGAGGGACGGGCGTCTCCGATGGCCAGGCCGCGCTCCCGCTCACTCAGGTAACTGCCGCCCCCGCCCCCGCCCCCGCCCCCGCCCCCGCCCCCAGGTCACCCAGTTCACCTCGTTCACGGCCTGATTCGGTCCACTGGTGAAGGTGGCTGAGCGGGGGGAGGTCACGGCCCCGTACTGCTTCAAATCTAACCTCTGCGCTCTAACGGCCGACGGGAGTAGTGTCAGCTTGGGTTGGACATCTTTGTTTGTTGATACGTCGTACCGTTAGCTGACGGTAGCCTGTGGCTGCTGCCCCGCGCCTCACCCCTCCCCTCTCTCTCTCTCTCTCGCTCGTCCTACAGTCTGGCCTGGCTGTGCATTGCCACTCTCGAGTAAGCCACCTTTTCGCTCTTAGCTCTCGATCGCTCTGGCTCGCCTGCATTCTCTCTGGCTGTTGAGGCTCTCCCCGGCTCGCTCGGTCCCACCCTGCTCGCGTCCTGACGGGCTTCGGGCCCGCTCCCTACAGACCTGCGGCCTGTCGGCTCTCCCAGTGATCCCGTCTTGTCACTGGAGGCCGTGATGGCCAGCTCGGTCATCAGACCGTATTCTGCGGTCTGAAGCTAGGCCTGATGAGCAAGCCATGCTCCGCTGATCTCTAGTCAATTGATGTGCATCCCATCGTATCTTGAAAAGCATGCCGGCGGCACTTCAAGGGTGGCGAATGTTTAGCCAGGCGGGACTTTACATGTGGAACCTTTTGCGAGCGTTGTTTACTGTGTTCCTGAGATAGTACCGCCATGGTGATGTTGATGCCGTCTGGAGGCCCGGGTAATTGGTGAAGACACAAACTGTCAACGTGAAGGCTGCTCAATGTAAACTGGGTATACTGTGGCCAGGTAGAGGTGGTGTGCAGTGGACCGGGTTTAGGTACGTTGGAAGTTACATTAGGATGAGCACTCCCCAATGATGCTTCAAACGACGCAGACGTTAGGTTTGAATACTTTGGGTCAGCCTGGGAGCCCATACAGGTAGTCTGGAACAGCGGCTGTAGTGGCTCGCAATCCCTCTGATCATCGTAGTGACTTGCGCTGCCTCATAGGCCTGCTCTGTTCAGTAGAAATACGCCGTCCATTCTCTATCTGTGTAAAACGCTGGCGACTTCTGGAGCGACTGCGATGGCGGAGAATTCCGCCCTAATGCGCTAAATGGGTGCATTAACGTCTGTTGAAAGCCGGCTGTGAAATGGCCGGGAGTTTGTCTCTCAGCGTCTGGCTGTTTAATTCGTCCGTGGCGTATAATGGAGGCGGCTGAGGAGCGTCTCTCGTCTGCCGCCGGAGATGAGACGGACGACGGAGTGTCGCCGTCTGCCGAAACGCTAATGAAACAGCCGGGGGACGGCAGGGTCGGGCCGCTGTCACCCGACAGACGGGGCCATTTGTACTGAGGTGACGGCCCTCTGAAGCGGTGTGACTGGTGATGGTGTGACCTCGTGTGCCGGCCTCCGCCCGTACAGGGTCAGTCCCACGGCCGATAGTTGGCACACCAGACAGAGCGAAGCGTGCCCAGTGGCTCTCTGGAACCGGAAGGAAGGGGCACGTGGGAATTTGCTTGAAAGTACCATCCAATTCGGAATAATTGCCTATACCTCTTATCCCTACTCTGGAGAGAATTATCCGCTTTTTGTAAAAGCTTCACCTCTAACCAGTCAGCCCACTGATGCTTACATAACCCTCTCAGTTTCTCCCCACCAAGCCACACAACTAGTTAACTATATCTTAACATGTAGTAAAACTTGAAGTTCCGTCACAGTACTCCTTACGCACCTTCAGTACTGCATGGCCGTATATCGTAACTCTTAGAGTTGGAGATCGTGTTTGATATTTCTTAATCAACTTCAAAATATATTTGTGATATAACCTCTTTTCAGTGTTGAGTTTTCCAGTCTTTGTGATGTTGTTACGTGAAATTGTCCGCTCCACACCCTATCTCAAAGCACTCGTGTCTCCCTGGCTCGGGATGGGACTCCCTGAATCGGAATGGTAGCAAGTCGCGACTAGCTGACTGCACGGTTACTGTCAGTGCCGCAGAATGTGCGCTCACTGACCGCATGGGTAGAGCTCCTGCTGCGTATGCGTATAGTTCCATTAGTCAAATAACGTATATGTTTACCTGGTAAATTGAACAGTGTCCATACGTAGTTTGTATTATCTACATCTTTGAACGCTGCCACAATGTTTTATTTTGTACTTATTTTAATAGCATGTTTGTTATACGTGTAGGTACAAGTTTAAAATGCAGTTGTCTTAGATGCAGTTTCATATTTTGTCTGTTTGTAGTTCGATTCTACGTTCAAAATGAGTGTCTGATATTAGTACAAGAGCCTCCGAGGGTGAACTCAATTACCGAGTATTTTTCGTTTGGGCGTGGAAAACGCGTTAGAGCGCTCTTTTTCTCGTAAAGCGAGTAAAATTCTCTCACGCCGAGATCTCGTCATTACTTTAAAGCCGGGCGGCGCCAGTTAATCGTTGACGCTTTGGCTGCGATGGGAGTTCTAGTCTCTGGCGGTTCTGACCCACAAACGGTTTCACCGCAGAGTTGGATGGAGGCCATCGGGAAAAGTTCAGGACGGTCAGAAGAATAGCGGGAAATGCGTGACTGGTAGTTTGAGGAAGGACGTCCTGGGCCGATGCCCGATAGTGGCCTGGGGAGATATCTACGTCGTGTGATAGGGCCTGACCAAGGCCATGACTCTGTTGAATTTGGAGACGAGATGGCTCAGTTTTCCGCCTTGCCTGTATAGTGTATATTTGAGCTAAATGATGGATATACGATTATTGTCTTTGTTTCGTTAAAAAACGTGCTTTGATATGGCTCGCGGTGCTCCAGACCTAATTTCCGTGTTTGTATTCATATGTGTGTCACATGTATCCGTCTCCATCGTCTCATCCTTCAGTTAACTACACAGTGTTATCATGTCATTATCGGCGGCGTTTGTGATCTACACTTCCGTCTCTCCTCCGCTGAGAGTGTTTGTCTGCTATTGATCGGTAATTCGAGTCGTACCATCTCGTAGCTGCTGTCTCACGCTCTCCCTGCCCGAGCCCGGCACCTCCGGTCTGAAACCCCCCCCCCCCCCCGACCCGCAGCTGCCGGGACTGATCCTGATACTGACCTGGTGGTGACCTGTGCCCTGGTGGTGACCTGTGGAGCCGACTTTCGGTCTCCTGCCGCCGTTTGGCCGGCCGACCCAACTGACCTGTGACCTCTGTTGTTTCAGCTCACCCATGCGGACGCCGCTGGTCGATAACGATGTCGTCATAATGAATACTCTGTACAAAGAACGCTTTCCGAAGGTGAGAGCTGACTTTGAGAGGATGGATATGGTCTGTGGGAAATAGTTCGTACACTTCGTGCTCGTATAGTGTATCTGTCCTCCATGCTATCCATATGTTTAGAAATCGGTGTGGGGATCTCGGTCGTTTAACAGTCCGTGTGTCACTCTTCCCTAATGACCCGGACCGTGGTCTGGTGGTCTTATGCCGTGGTCTGCTGGCGCTGATGGTGTGATCTATAGGGGTAGCCGGGTGTTTTTTATCAGGCGCTGCGCTGCCGCCGCGGTGGAGCTGGTACTAATGACGTCATAACTCAGGGCCTTCCGGCAGCGGCTAACGATCCGGCCGCGCCGACTGTAATTGATGACGTCACTCTGACTCAGCGACACGGAAAAGCGGAATGCCAACCACACAGATGACCCATCTTATCAGTCTGGGTGGCTTATTGTCGTTTTCACGCAGTACGTGTACCCCATCAGTGGCCGGATCTGACATGGCAATGGCTACACGGTGACCTGACCTGACCCTCCCGGTGTACCCTCAGGCCACGCAGCAGATGGAGGACCGTCTGCAGAAGCTGTCGAGAGACGCCAACTCTGACGTCGAGACCGGAGGACTCGTGTCTCCCTCGGCAATGGCCATCGTGCGCTTCGTCCGCCATCAGGTAACTGTGTACCACCGACTACAGCGGGGACCTACTGTACAGCCACCAGTCCCGGACACACCGGCACCTACGCACGGCCACAGGCCACGGACACATCGGCACCTACTGTACGCCACAGGGCCCCGGACACACCGGGCACCTACCGCACAAGCACAGGGCCACTGACAGCAGCGCCGGGTAATCTCCAGGCTGCCCCACACTGAGGTCTCGCATGCGGGTGCGAATCTGCGGGGTGGCAGATATTGTACTCACTTTGAGGTAGCTGGGTCGGGGTGGCGGTTGGCTCGTGTGTCGAAAAAGTTGCAGACTTGCGCGCCAAATGGTATCCTGTGTCAATATTGTCAATTGTATTATTTATCTTTGGAGAAACTCATACGGAGTGAAACTCCATCGACAGACAGTGCGAGGTTACATAGTTTTCATCCCGCGAGCGTTTCTCGAAAACTAAAGAATGAAATATTACCATCTGGCGTGCCTGTCTGTGTAATCTTTCTGACACGCAAGACACCCACCAACCTGACCCAACTACCTCAAAGTGAGCACAGTATCTGCCACCCCGTAGACTCGCACCCGCATGCGAGACTCGGTGTGGGTTAGCCTTCAGAAGCTGCCGAATCCACGGTCCGTAAACAGCATACAGCTGTATTGTTTAACGAAGGACGCGGGACATTGTTTAACAGAGGGTTGCGAGGAGTTGCGTAAGTCAGACAGTTGATGTTAGAAGTTGACTGGCGCGGCTGACGCTTGTCTCATAGTGTGAGCCGTCCCAGCGCCGACTGATGACAGTGCCGGCTACATACACGGCACTCAGTGGAACACGGATATCCGCCGACCCACCCTGCACACGACACACGACACATGTCAGTCCATAGTCACAGGGGGTGCGGCTCGAGGCCGCTGGGTGACGTACAGGTCACCTGCACCGGGTCTGCCGGGTCTGCCGGAGTGGGGGTGGACCGGTGACGGCCGGACTGACTTCTGTCACCGGGCGGTGTGACGGGGGGCGGTGACGGCCGGACTGACACCCGTCACCGGGCGGTGTGACGCGGTGACGGGGGCGGTGGAGCGTCCGACACCTCACGTGTCACGCACGTCACTCGTGCCAGACATCCCGTCACGCGGGTCGGCACGGTGTTCAGGGGAGGGTGGTCAGCGCCGAGACGCCTCCCTCGGGCCGGACATGCCCGGTTGGCAGCCGGTGTGTGGCGCTCCTCCTCCTCCTCCCACTGGCTCACTGTCACACGCTGACCCCGCTGAGCCGCCCGACTCGAACGGCAGGACGCTTGTTGGCGCTCTCTACGTGTGCGTCTCTGCGTCATTGATGTGTTATTTGCTTGATTGGCCTAGTCAGTGCCAAAGATGTATATCGGGGAACGGCGAAGGTGAAACCAATACAATTGTCACTTGTTTACATGGCTGTGGCCGTGCCAAAGTCCGAGTTACGGAGATAAGAGGGACGGGGTGAGTGGACCGGCAGCTGACAGCACGGTCGAACCGCAGCGCCGTTGCAGGGAGGTGGGAGGGACGCGGCCTATTTGGCCGGTCAGCGCTGAGTCAGTCAGTTGTGGGTCGCCGCGGCTATTGACAGGCGGGGGACGGCAGTATTGGCCCCGGTTAGGAGTGAGTGGGCCCGCACTGCCGTGTCGGGGCGGCAATAAATGGCCACTGGTGATGTGGAGCTGGGCTTGGCTCGGTGGTACGGCTCCTGCCCGGCCGTCCTCTGCCGTGTAGGCTGGCTGGCCTCTGAGACTGAGACTGGTGGCGGCCACTGATGATGTGGAGCTGGACTTGGCTCGGTGGTACGGCTCCTGCCCGGCCGTCCTCTGCCGTGTAGGCCGGCTGGCCTCTGAGACTGAGACTGGTGGTGGCTGGGCGGACCGCACTGGGTAGGCTGGGCAGGCCGGTACACCACCGTGGGTTTTATGTCCGCCCTCGGCTTTGGCGCGGAGTTCAATCGCTGCCCACAGTCTCCGTTTTTTGGTATATCTTCATGAATGTTTGTCATAGTACCAGTGACGGTTGACGCAGTTGGTATTCTATTGGGTTGCCTTTCTGGTATTCTATTGGGTTGCCTTACTGGTATTCCAGCTGGAGCTGCTGAGACTGTGGCACGATTGAGCTGGAGTCGTTATGAGTACGCGTGCTGATTGTGTCTCTACTTCCTCAGGTGATGGAGATGGTTCGGGATTGTCTCAGCAAATCCCGCGAGCGGTGCATTACCAGCCGCTATTTCTACGACCTCTCAGAGAACCTGGATATATTACTCAATGAGGTGAGTTTGCCTGGGTGCTCGCCTCAGTTCCGGTGTGTGTGATATGTTCTGTTCTGGGAACTGTTTTGCTCCCTGTGATACCGGTCTCCGCTGTGATGTGATATGTTCTGCGAACAGTGCTGGTCTGGCCTGGTCTGGTATGTCCCGTCTCGACTGCTGATATGAATGCAGGCTGCTGCTTGTTATACCTGCCAATCTTCAAAGCTGTCCAACTTCCTCCGCGGAGTAAACGGGCTGACTTTTAACTATCGGCGGTCGTCTATTTCGGGATGACTTCCTTGCGTGCCTTGTACAGCGTCTGTCAGCCGTGATAAGGGGATATTGAATAGACTTTTTATCTTACTGTTCGATCATTTACGTGCGGCGAGCTGGGATTGATTCTTCGCTAATGATATTGACAGGTATGATTGCGAATAGTTACAATTCCCAACAATGATACGCTTATTTGTTGTATAAATTAGTGTTCCGGGTGTGTTCTGTGAGACTCTCTCCGGTGTGTCGTGTGACCGTGTCGTGAGTGATGACGTCACTGACTCTGTCCGGAGACTGTGTCGTGTGGCCGTGTCGTGAGAGGTGACTGTGTCACTGTGCCTTGCCGGAGGTGACTGTCACTGTGCCTTGCCGTCAGACCCGGGAGAAGTCTGCCGAGGCGGCTCGTCAGGTGACGTTTCTGGTGCGCCGCTTTCTGCTGGTGATCTCGCGGCCGGCCCGGCTGCTCGAGTGTCTCGAGTTCGACCCTGAGGAGTTCTACCACCTCCTGGAGCGGGCTGAGGGTCAGGCGCGCTCCTGCCAGGGCATCACCACCGACATCCCGCAGTACATCGTCAGCAAACTGGGCCTCAAGCGCGACCCGCTGGCTGGTGAGCACACGGGGGCCGCTGGGCCTGTCAGGGGTCGCTGGGCCTGTCGGGGGGGCCTTTTTTTCTGTCTCATCGGGGGGCCGCTGGTCTGTCGGGGGTCGCTGGGGGCCTTGTCGGGGGGGCGCTGGTCCATCGGGGGGCGCTGCGTCCCGTCGGGGGGCGCTGCGGCCTGTCGGGGGGAGGCGCTGGTCCCATCGGGGGACGCTGGTCCTGTCGGGGGTCGCTGGGCCTGTCGGGGGGGCGCTGGTCCTGTCGGGGGGCGCTGGTCCTGTCGGGGTCGCTGGTCCTGCCGGGGGGGCTGCTGGTCCTGTCGGGGTGGCACCTCCGGAGCCGCGGCGCCTATCGCAGCGGGGTAGAGCCGGTCATACGCGATGGGTATTGGCAGAGTTTCTATCTAAGCCTGCCGTTGGTGCCGTCCCGTAATCAGCCTGAGTTCGTCCGCTGCTGACGTTTGGGTGCAGGAAGGTGTGTCTGTGTCTGGTGTCATTAGTTTGGATGATGCTCGCGGCAATAGTTCGCCATATCCCGACTCTGTCATGTTTGTGTGTGTGCGTGTATTCCGACACTGATGTATCGCCCGTTTGCAGAGCTGAACGAGGACCTAGTACAAATGGAGGAGGAGGCGTCGGCGACGCCGAAGCAGGCGTCCACGCCGAAAAAGGCGGAGGTAGCGAGAAATCGCAGTCATAAGGTGGGTTGCGCCGGCTCGGTACAGGTGGCGCTGCTGTCCCGCGCCCGCCTAGCACAGGTGGCGCTGCAGTGACACGCACGGCGGCAGCGGGAAAAGCTGTACTCTTTCCAGTTCGACTTCTCTCTCGTAGCGGCTCGCTTGGCGGTAGTGCCATGCAGCTGCTTGCTGAAATTGTTATCATAGCTTGTGCTGATAACGAAATGTACGTCACGTTACGGTCCTCTGATTTCGGGTATCGGTTTAGTCTCGGCGACATCCTTTTGCGACGCACTCCGCCGTCCCACGGGATGGCCGTTCCTTGGCGCTCTCCTGACCGTAGTACCGATGTGCGCCGCCAGGTGTCCAGCGAGGACGACTACGAGCGTGTGAAGCTGATCTCGAACGGTGCGTACGGCGCCGTGTACCTGGTGCGGCAGCGAGGCACCCGACAGCGGTTCGCTCTGAAGCGCATCAGCAAACAGAACGTGGTGCTGCGCAACCAGATGGAGCAGGTGTTCGCCGAGCGCGACATCATGAGCTTCACCGACAACCCGTTCGTCGTCAGCATGTACTGCAGCTTCGAGACTAAGGTGGGTGGTGATGAGGAGCAGCAGGTTGTGTCCCGAGGAGTCTGTGGCGGTGTGTGTGGGTGTGTGTGTGGGGGTGGTGATGGCTGGGTTCGTGACCGTGATCAGGTGTTAACGTAATGGTTTTGTGGCCAGGATTTGCGGTTATTTGTGTCTTCTGGGCGCAGTTAACTGTGTAGCCGGTAGTTCTGCGGCGGTGTTGATTATACGCAGCGGAGTGTGATGTGCGTGAGGACGTGTTGCACGGGATTCCCAGCGGTTGACTCGATCACAGCGGCTATGTCTCCGTCCTGGCGCTGCTCGGCGTCCCTGCTGAGGTCTGTCACGGACACAGTCTGTCTGTGCCAGCCACGTAAACAGCAGTGGCGAGCCCGGCTCACCGCCCTTACCATCTGCCCGCCCCCCCTGGGAAAACTGTGGCTCTGGTTCTGCCCTGTGCTCTGTCCTCTGCCTGTGACTCTGTTCTCTGACTGTGACTGTCCCTCTGACTGTGACTCTGTCCTCTGACTGTGACTCTGTCTCTGCCCTGTGACTCTGTCCTCTGACTGTGACCTCTGTTCTCTGCCCCTGTGACTCTTGTCTCTGACTGTGGACCTCTGTCCTCTGCCTGTGGACTCTGGTTCTCTGACTGTGACTGCTGTCTCTGCGTGACTCTGTCTCTGCTGTGACTTGCCGTCCCTCTATTTCTGCCGTGACCTGACCTCTGTCTCTGCTGTGACTTGCCGTCCCTCTATTTCTGCCGTGACCTGACCTGACCTCCGTCTGCGCCTGTGACTCTGTCTCTGCCTGTGACTGTCTCTGCCTGGGTGGACTCTGTCCTTGACTGTGACTGGTCCCCTCTGCCCCTGTGACTCCTGTCTCTGCCTGTGCTCTGTTCTCTGCTTGTGGTCTGTCTCTGCCTGGACTCTGTCTCTGCCCTGTGCTCTGTCTCTGCCTGTGACTCTGTCCCTCTGCTTGTGCTCTGTCTCTGCCTGTGACTCTGTCTCTGACTGTGGACTCTGTCTCTGCCTGTGACTTGTCTCTGGACTGTGACTCTGTCCTCTGCCTTACTTGTCTCTGCCTGTGACCTCTGTCTCTGCCTGTGACTCTGTCTCTCCTGTGACTCCTGTCTTTCTGGACTGTGACTCTGTTCTCTGCCTGTGACTCTGTCTCTGCCTGTGACTCTGTCCTCTTCCTGCTGGTGACTCTTGTCTCTGACTGTGACTCTGTCTCTGCTGTGACTCCTGTCCTCTGACTGTGACTCTGTCTCTGCCTGTGACTCTGTCTCTGACTTGTGACTGTCTCTTGACTGTGCTCTGTCTCTGCTGTGACCTCTGTCTCTGCCTGTGACTCTGTCTCTGTCTCTGCTGTTGACTCTGTCTCTGCCTGTGACTCTGTCTCTGACTGTGACCTCCTTGTCTCTGACTGTGACTCTGTCTCTGTAACTGTGACTGTCCTCTGCCTGTGACTCTGTCTCTGCCTGTGACTCTGTCTCTGCCTGTGACTCTGTCTTCTGCCCTGTGACCTCTGTCTCTGCCTGTGACTCTGTTCTGCCTGTGACTCTGTTCTTGCACTGTGACTGTCTCTGCCTATGACTCTGTCTCTGACTGTGACTGTCTCTGCTGTGACTCTGGAACCTATAAACTAGCCACTGATGACCTCATCGTTACATAGCATCAGTCGCGAACTTGTCTCTTGCCTGTGACTCTGTCTCTGATGTGACTGTCTCTGCCTGTGACTCCTGTCTCTGACTTGGACTGTTCTCTGCCTGTGACTCTGTCCCTCTGACGACCCCGGTATCGGTCTGGGCCTGCAGAAGCACCTGTGCATGGTGATGGAGTACGTCGAGGGCGGCGACTGCGCCTGTCTCCTGAAGAACATCGGTATCCTGCCGGCCGACATGGCGCGCCTCTACTTCGCCGAGACAGTGCTGGCCGTGGAGTACCTACACAGCTTCGGCATCGTGCACCGCGACCTGAAGCCAGACAACCTGCTCATCACCAGCATGGGCCACATCAAGCTGACCGACTTCGGCCTCAGCAAAATGGGGCTCATGTCTCTGGCCACCAACCTGTACGAGGGCTACATTGATAGAGAGACGAAGCAGTTCTCTGACAAGCAGGTGAGTGGTGACGTGCGGGGACTGGGTGTGTTGATGATGTTGGTGACGGTGTGGGAGGGGTAGGGTGATGTGTCTTGGTGCTGCGTCTGGACGGATGTCTGTAGAGAGCGGTGATATTTGACCTGTGGTGGCTGATATCCCGGGTGATGTACAGGTGTTCAGTAACGGAGTTCGCTCTCCGGATTCATGTCCGTGTTTTGTCGATCACAACAGTCGTGGATATATCGTGTTTGTGTTTCTACTTTAGCTCTATGTGAGGTGTGTCTGACTAACGCGGGATTTATCTACACCTGCGGTGGCTGTATTGACACTGTGTGTGTTTGTGTGCGCGTGCTGCAGGTGTTTGGCACGCCGGAGTATATTGCGCCGGAGGTGATCCTGCGTCAGGGCTACGGCAAGCCGGTCGACTGGTGGAGCATGGGCATCATCCTGTACGAGTTCCTGGTCGGCTGTGTGCCCTTCTTCGGCGACACGCCCGAGGAGCTGTTCGCCCACACCGTCAACGGTCAGTAGCAGCTGCAGGGGCGGGACGAGGTCGGAGGGTAGGTGTGGTAAGTCCCTCTCTCGAGTGAGAAGTGGCAGGGGGGGCGGAGTCGGAGGGTAGGTGTGGTAAGTCCCTCTCTCGAGTGAGAGTGGCAGGGGCGGACGAGGGCGGAGGGTAGGTGTGTAAGTCCCTCTTCTCGAGTGAGAGTGGCAGGGGTGGGACGAGGTCGGAGGGTAGTGTCGTAAGTCCCTTCTCTTCGAGTGAGAGTGGCAGGGGTGGGACGAGGTCGGGAGGCGTAGTTGGTAAGTCCCTCTCTTGAGTGGAGAGTAGCCAGGGTGGAACGAGGTCGGAGGGTAGGCGTGTGTAAGTCCCTCTCTTGGAGTGAAGAGTGCAGGGGTGCGGGGACCCGAGGTCGGAGGGTAGGTTTTGGTAAGTCCTCTCTTCGAGTGAGAGTGGCAGGGGTGGCGACGAGGTCGGAGGGGAGGTGTGGTAAGTCCCTCTCTCGAGTGAGAGTGGCAGGGTGGGACGAGGTCGAGGGTAGGTGTGGTAAGTCCCTCTCTTCGAGTGAGATGGGCAGGGTGGACGAGGTCGAGGGTTAGTGTGGTAAGTCCCTTCTTTCTCGAGTGACAAGTGGGCGGACGAGGTCGGAGGGTAGGTGTGGTAAAGTCCCTCTCTTGAGCTGAGAGTGGCAGGGGTGGACGAGGTCGGAGGTAGGTGTGGTTATGTCCCTCTCTTGAGTGAGAGTGGCAGGGGTGGGACGAGGTCGGAGGGTAGGTGTGGTAAGTCCCTCTCTCGAGTGAGAGAGGGTTGGTATGGTCAGGCCTCAGGCTGAACCGGACAAGGCTGTGGAAAGCAGGGATCAAATGTGAGCAGAACTGATACTCAGTCAGGTGTGTGTTGGAATATTTTACTGCCGGTGGCTTGCTTGGTTTTCGGCTGGAGTTTAAACACATTTTCAAAATTTGACTAGACACACTCAGTGTATGGGGCTTGATCGCATAGACTTCTAAAAGTAATATATATATATATATATATATATGTGTGTATATATATATTGCATTTTAATGCCCCCTTTCCCCACAAAAGGGGCCATTTTGGGGTCCCTCCTCAATACAGAGGGAAGGGGCCTTGACCTGATGCTCAAGTCTAAAAAACACCTGACTTCGCCCCTGAATGGTGCAGAGATCATGCGTCTTGTTGAAAAGTAGTTGGATATTGAAGTTCGCCAAATTATATGGTTTGCGTTTTGTTTCGGATTTGTTTGTTTATGTGTTTGTTTGCGTTGCAGATGACATCGAGTGGCCCGGCGACGAGGAATTGCAGGTGTTGCCCGAGGCGAAGGATTTGATTACCCAGCTCCTTCAGCAGACCCCGCTCGATCGACTGGGAACAGGAGGGGCACAGGAAGTCAAGGTAAATATCAACTAGCGCTCCCCTATTGCTACCTCAGGGCTCAGCTTTACACGGGAGGCCTCTGCTAGTGTTGCGCCGAGCACTTTGACGTATGGCCACTCATGTTATAATTTAGCCGTCTGATCAAGCTGTAGCCGTTCTCTGTTCTATAGTTCAGATATACGTTAAGGTCAGTCCGCATGTCGTCGGGCAAGTGGCCGTGTGAGTTGATCTGTGTGTGCAGTGGGCAGCAGTGTCCTAGGATTGCCTTCGAGCCAGGGTGCAGAGTGGACAATTCAGACTAAAAATCAGCATAAAGAGTGGAAAATTATACCAAAAAAGAGCCCTTTTCATTAATTTACACGTCTTGCTATCAAACAAAACATGGTCCATTGTCTTGCTTTTCACATATTTAAATAAAGGAGTGAAAAATAATCTAAAATGTGATGGAGAGTGAAAAATATCCCTTCAAATTGGGCAAAAGGAGCGGAATATTATTCCTGGTAGGGGTCGCTTTACACCCAAAATTCCCAATCCTAGGACACTGGACTGGGCAGTCATACTGCCGATACTTGTACTTTGCCCAGCCCACGCTAGCCAGACTGTTTGGAGTCGCTTCGACGCTCGATATTATATTCCGCCGGGAATAAATGGCCTGGGGTTGCGAGATCGAATGGTAGATCCTGGGTCCATGCATTCCAGTTGTGGCTGACAAGATCAGCCCTGTAGTCAGATCAACCTATCCATTCAGAGGCTGGTGCCAAATCGCCTCGACTGTCAGGCACTATGTCTACGCTGACGTCATTTACCCTGACGTATTAACTTAGGCGAAAAGACTAATGTGCGTAAATTTGATATTTCCTCATGCGGTTATTAATGACAGTTATTAACAGCGGCTTACATTCCCCTTTAATTCGGTATATCGTTTGATCTGGTTTATGCGTCGTCGCTTATTCGCCCGTGTTTGTTTTGCAGGACCACTTGTTTTTCCTGAACCTCGACTGGACGAACCTGCTGCGACAGAAGGTGGAGTTCGTGCCGCAACTGGACAACGAGGAGGACACCAGCTATTTCGACAGTGAGTCGCCGCACCTCGGCTGAAGTTGTCTGGTTTACTCAGTAAACCTGCTCACTTTGTCAGCTCACATGCTAACACGATACGTCACTGCCTCGGTAACAGCTGCTGACTGCTGAGGTTGCCGATTCTGCCGACTATTCGCCATGTCACGGTGTTGTGACGTGTCACGTCGGGTGTGGTCGTCACGTGCTCCGTATCTCGTGTCACGTGTCACGTGTCACGTGTCTCGTGTCTCGTGTCTCGTGTCTCGTGTCACGTGTCACGTGTCTCGTGTCTCGTGTCTCGTGTCACGTGTCACGTGTCACGTGTCTCGTGTCCCGTGTCACGTGTCTCGTGTCACGACTTGTCCGTTGTCTCGTCTCCCATGTTCGGTGTCTCACTCCGTGTGTCTCTGTGTCGCAGCGCGTGCTGATCGGTACAACCATGACCTGGAGGACGACACAGATGACATGGAGGAGTCGCTCCTGTTCTCCTCCTTCTCCTCCTGCTCGCCGCGCTTCAAAAAGGTACGCACAGTCGCCCTGACGACGGCCGAGCTCCGTGAAACGATACCGGATAGCCGGCCAGCTAGGCTTCCGTGCGATGTTACCATTCACAGCTGATTATTAGGCACGAAGTTGTCGGTTTATGTTTCGGATATAACTCTCAGTGTAATTGATGGAGCTGAATCATGGTCTAGGGTTGTGGTATGTTCTGAAGGCATGTCGTCCACCCATGTGTTTGCCTCTGACCAGTGCTGTCAGCCGTGTCGTCAGATTGTGACGCCCCCTCCCTCTCTCTCCGCCGTGTCCACAGTCGCAGGGTCGGCTGGACCTGCGTAAATCCATGTCTCAGGGAGACTCTGGCCAGTCGGACCAGAGCGAGTCGTCAGCGGCCGGCAGTGTCGAGGCGGCCGACTCTGGCCGCCTGGCGCGTATCCAGCACGTCAGCAGCCTGCCCGACGTGTGAGTAGCGCCGCCGGCCCGGCTCTCTCTCCGGCCCGTCTTGATGTTGTCTGCCTGCTCAGCTGCTGTGGTGGACTCAGTGCGGTCTCCCGGATCGGGACGCTGACGGCCCGCACACTGCCGCCCATGTAACACACCGCTCGTTTTCATTTCATTTTGCCGTAGCCGTTTGTTGTGTTGTGCTCGCTGCGTCGTTTGCCGTCGCGGGCGGCCGTTTTTGTCGTTTGTTGTCGCTAGTTCAGTTGCTATCAGCCTGCCTGCGGCGGCGCCTCTCGGCTGCTGCCCGCGCTCTGTGCTGCCCTGCTGATGCATGTGTCACGGTGGCTGCAGGCCACTGCGGCTGTCTTCTGGCTCCGGTCCGGGCCTGGGCCGCAGTCCGTTCATCACTCCGGACAGCTCCCAGACGGAGAGCGAAGACGTGTCGCCGCAGGTGCAGCGGCGCCGCCGCCATCGCGAGCCGCGGCTGCCGCAGTTCGCGCCCGCCGTCGACTGCAGTGATCTGGGGTAGGTGGCGCCGGCGTCGGTTGCTGGAGCTGTAGGTGGCGCTAGTGAGGTTTGTATGGTGCGTCGCCGAGACTGAGAAAGCCGGTGTTGCTTCGTTCGTTGAATGTGCTGTTTCGTTTGTTATCCTGCATGCCCAAGCCACTTTATTTATTTGTGTATGCCACAATCCAGTGCCACGTTGAGCATGATACATATATGAGTTTGAGGAAGGATTGTAAAAAGTCTCGTGAGGTTTTCGGTTTTTCACTTTTTGTATATGATTAGAATGTGTGATTCAACCATGTTATCATGAAATACGGATACCTGCAGACATCAATACATAGAATCTCTTAGTAAGAAGATGGATAACCTGATGCTCATGTTATGTAAAAAGGCTGGAACAGAATCTCTAATAATTAAAGTGATGCTCAGGAATTGTAACAAACGTGAACCTAGTTAACGTTTGATAAAATGTAAGGATTGTATCTAATTTTAATTAGTTCACCATTCATGTATTTCACTGTGACGTGCGTATAATTGTAATGCGGTCAGTTCTGACCGATCGTCCCGCCACCCACAGATCTGGCGCGTCGGACCACATCCGCGAACTCTCCCCGGTGGAGGAATCAGAGAAGTCTCCACCGCGTAACTCGCCGACCGTCGAGTGCGGTGCTGTCCGCGGCGGCAGGGGTGGTGTTACTGGCAGCGGTGCTGTCAGCGGGGGCCTGCGGTCACCAGCCGCCCCGCCACCCATCATCCGCACCCCGGGCGGCGCGCCGCCACTGCCGGCTGGCGCCCGGCCCAAGACATCCTCTCCGATGCACCGGGTCATCAAGTCGGCATCGGCGTCCGGCCTCAACCTGATGATACCGCCCGGTGAGCGCCCTGATACCGCCGTGATACCGCCGTGATACTGCTGTGATACTGCTACTGCTGGGAAGTGGTCACAGCTGTCAGATTTAGTTTGACTTGGTGGTACCGGTGATAACACTTGGTCTAGTTGCAATTCGTTCATATTACGGTCCCGTGCCAGCATCGTAACGTACTGTTCACGGTTCTGACCGTGGTAACCATTCTCTCACTCCCGTCTGTACCCGTCTGTACCCGTCTGACCCCTCTCTGACCTCTGTCTGACCCTATGACCTCTGTCTGACCCTCTGACCTCTGTCTGAACCCTTCTGACCCTCGTCTGACCCGTCTCTGACCCTGACCTGTCTGAACCCTGTCTGCCCCCGTCTGACCCTCTGTTCCCCCGTTTGACCCTCCCCTGCCCTGCCTGTGCCGCAGAGGACTCGTGCCCCCAGCCGGTACAGTCTCCTGGCGGCTCGTCGACCGCCTCGTCCCGCGATGCGTCGCCCTGCCGCGAACTGTCGCCGCTGCTCAACAACCTGAAGCCGCCAGTGATCCTGCGGCGGGGCGCGCGCGGCTTCGGCTTCACGATCCGCGCCATCCGCGTCTATCTGGGCGACTCTGACTACTACACGGTCCACCACCTCGTCATGGTGAGACCCGGGGTGCTGTGCCCGGCTCCGGGCCCATGGGACGGTACCGAGCCGGACTGGCGTGTTAGAGGGACGGACGCGACTCGGGTACTGGGTGGGTGCTCATATGAGGAGGAGATTGGTGTTGGTTGTGGTGGTGCTCTAGCCTTTGGTTTTATGAAAGTATTTGGTGAACTTAATCGTTAATGTATGTTTCTTTGCAAAAAGTGATGCTAAGTGTCCTGATTGGGTTTGTTGCCTCGCTACGACTGCTCCCGCTGCTGCGCCTGTCGTTAGTCTCTCTCCCGGCCGTGTGGACCCCCCCCTGACTGACCCCACCTCGTTCGTCTCTCCCGGCCGTATGGCCTCCCGGACCTGACCTCACCTCGTTCGTCCCTCCCGGGCCAATGGCCCCCCGACTGACCGTGTCTCGTCTGTCCCTGTCTCCATCTCCCGCCGTATGGCCCCCCGACTGACGTGTCTTCGTCTGTCCCTGTCTCCCATCTCCCGGCCGTATGGACTCCCGACTGACCGTGTCTCGTCTGTCCCTGTCTCCATCTCCCGGCCATATGGCCCCCCGACTGACCGTGTCTCGTCTGCCCCTGTCTCCACAGACGGTGGACTCTGGCAGCCCGGCGTTCGACGCCGGCCTTCGTCCGGGTGACCTGATCACGCACATCAACGACGAGCCGGTGCAGGGTCTGTTCCACACGCAGGTGCTACAGCTGCTGCTGTCCGGGGGAGACCGCGTCACGCTGCGCGCCACGCCGCTCGACCAGACATCCATCTCCAGCGGCGGACGCAAGCGGGCACCCGGCTGCGGCAAACTGGCCAGGAGGTCCGGCAACCGGCGCAAACGCAAGGAGAGCAGTGTCGACAAACGCAGGAAGGCGTCCCTGCTGCGGAAACTCAGCAGCAAGAGGGCCAGTGCCGAGATACAACAGGTGCGTGGGTGACACTGTAACCGTGGCTACTGGACAGCGTGGTGACTGCGGTAACCACTGGGGAACGTGGGAACCGCGGTAACCACTGGGGAACGTGGGAACCGTGGCTAATGGGCAGCGGCGAAAGCAGCTGGCGCTGGGAGATCTGCTTCATTTGTAGATGGATCGATCTATCATACAGTCAACGGTTAACACTTCGGCGCGATTGTTTTGTAGGCCCGTTCGTTACGCCCGTTAATGAGAGTGGCGCCTGTATTTGGTCGTTAAGGATGATTCACGGTCCGTTCGATTACGTCAGACGATTGCATTGCAGTTCAAGCGAGTGCGTTTTCATAATTAAACGTACGTATTTGATGAGCTCCGGCTACCGAACCGCGCTCTCATCATCAATAATTTGGGATCGTGTTGTCTGTCGACATTTGCAATAATAATAATGTCGTGTTTAATACAGCCTATACCCTACGCTTCCCGGACCAAAGTTCGTAAACATAAAGTTCGTAATGGAAAAAGTTCGTAAGCAAAGGTTCGATGCAAAAGTCTCGCAAATCGGGTAATGAGCAAATACGCCTAACGGCCCTTAACTTCGTATCGCGCAAAGGTTCGTATCGGATAAGGTTCGTATTCAAAATGTTGCGTAAACGCGATAAAATGGTCTACGATATGCAAAAGGTTCGTATGGCGTGAAGTCTCGTAAAGGCAAAAGCTTCGTAAAAGGAAAAGGTTCGTAAGCATAAGGTTCGTATGCAAGGTCGTATCGGAGCGGTATCGACTAATGGGAGCTATAGGATCATCTCGTAACGGTCGACAGTCTCGATAGGAAACGAAACGAGAGGGCGTTCGTATTCAAACAAGTTCGTAGCACGGTAAAGTTCGTATGCATAAGGTTTCGCTATGCATCAAAGTTCGTAAAGGAAAGGTCGTTAATGACAAGGCAGTTCGTAAACTCAGGCAAGGGTTTCCCGCCCCTCATGCAAAGCGTTCGATTATCGGATAAAGTACATAAACGGTCAAAGTCGTACAAGGAAAAGGTTCGTATCGGAAAGGTTTCGTCATTGCAAAAAGTTCGGAACGGATAAAAGCTCGTATGCAAACAGGTTCGTACTTTCGTATGCTTTGGAAGTTCAGGCTTGTAAAAGCGACTCAAAAATGCCCGTAATGGAAAAAGTTTGATAGTAGGACCAACGGTTGCTATGCAATGGTTCGTACTGAAAAAGTTCGTTATACCCTAAAAGAGTTTGTAAACAAGCTAAAGATGCGTCAAGCATGAACCGGAAAATGTTAGTGACTGGATGCTTTATCGACCTGCTCGCTCCGCCTCGTAATGCCGGATAGAATGGATGAGGGACCAACGACCGCCTTGAATTGACAATATGATTGAGAGAACCTCGCTGCTTACGAGCGATTACCTGCGGCAACTAAAGGTAATATGACTTGCTTACGTGACGTCACCCGTCCCGGTGAACGTCTGGTACATAACCCGGTAAGGATGGATAACGCGCTCAAGTGTACAGAACTGCGGCCCATAAAATAACATAGTGACAACTTGCCCCTATACTACTATAAAAAGTGACATAAGGCGCCTGGGGACATACTCAGCGCCCCAGGTACAGAACGCCGGTCGCTCTCAGACAACTGCGGCGTCAAGTTCACGGAGCGCACCGGAGCAAACGAGCGCAACCACTAGCCCCACCCCCATATTAGGGTAGCGTCGGAACATCGCCAGTTGCATCCTGGCAACATAGTCACGCCCTGGGAACTACGAGTCTACACCTCTCTCCCCCTGGGTGATAGCGGCTAGTTCTGCGGCCCTCAAATGACAAAAGCAGAAAGGCCCAGAAGAGAGACCCAACCCGCCTGTAGGCAACGTGGTACAACTTTGCCAGGCCCTAAGGACTGAACTGCAGCCAAGACGACTGGCGCGAGACATACGCTGCCTCTACGTTGCCACAAAACTGCGCGCCAGGATCACCAGTGCACCGACAGACGGACACACCGCGGCCAGCTTGAGGTACAGTGTCGCCGTGGGACTAAGACCTGTGCACGGCATGTACAAGACTGGCGCTAGACAACGTGGACACGCCACGACAGGAAGAAGGCACACAAATGCAGCAAAGTGGAAACGGAATGAATACCAGCCCGCCCGGATGCCCGCTGACGGAACTGCTGTGAAACGGCACGTTGCTCAGGAACCAACAATAGGGCCCCCTCAAACCACACAAGAAACCGTCCCTTAAATACACCGTACCCCGCACCAAACCGACACCCACACCCGCGCGGGCCACCCGGCACACACCCTGGATCTGCAAGGCCCGGCTCATGCCGACCGGGAGGACCCTTCTGCAGGTCGACTGGAGGGCTTCCCTTAAGCCAACAGGGGCCCCTCAGGAACGAAAGAGGGCCCCTGCAAGACCCTCAACCCCGAAGGCCCTACTCACCCGTGAAGACCCGCGACCCATCAGCAGTGGACAGAGGGCAAACCCCTCAAACCGACAGAGTTCAGAGTGGCCACTCAGACCGACGGAGGGCCCCTCAGACTGACAGAGGGCCCTCAGACCGACAGAGGGCCCCTAGACCGACCAGAGAAGACCCCTCATGCCGACCAAGGGGCCCCTCAGGCTGACTGAGGGCCCCTTCAGACCGGCAGAGGGCCCATCATGCCGACCGAGGGGCCTCTCAGGTCAACCGAGGAGCCCCCTCAAGCAGACTGAGGGCCCTTGTCAGATCGCAGAGGCCCATCATGCCGACCGAGGGCCCCCTTTCAGGACCGCAGAGAGCCCTCATGCGACTGAGGGCCACCTCAGTCGATGAGAGCCCTTTCAAGCCGACTGAGAGCCCCCTCAGACGGCAGAGGTCTTCCTCAGGCCGACAGAGGGCCCTCACGAGTCCCCACGAGTCCACGATGGGCCCGCTTTGAGACCCAGTGATGGCCACCTTCAGACCCGAGATGGCCCCCTTTTGAAGCCGCGAGGGGCATTTGCCCCAAATGCCCCCCCTGGCTGCGGCCCTGGATACGAACCTTTTCCATTACGAACTTTCGCCGTACGAACTTATATCCACATACGAACCTTATCCGATACGAACTTTGCATACAACCTTAGCTTACGAACCTTCCATTACGAACCTTTTCCTTTACGAACTTTAGCATACGAACCTTATGCATACGAAACTTTATCCGTTTACGAAACTTTTTGAATACGAACCTCTATCGATACGAACCTTTACATTACGAACTTTTGCGTTACGAACTTTTTATCCCATACGAACTTAATCGCATACGAAACCTATCCGATACGAAACTTAGCATACGAACTTTGCTACGAAAACCTTTCCATTACGAACCTTTTCCTTTACGAACTTTAGCATACCGAACCCTTTGGCATACGAACTTTATCCGTTACGAACTTTTTGAATCGAACCTTATCGATACGAACCTTTTCCATTACGAACTTTTGCCGTTACGAACTTTATTCCCATTATGAACCTTATCCGATACGAACCTTAGCATACGAACTTTTGCTTACGAACTTTTTCCATTACGAACCTTATGTTTACGAACTTTTGTCCGGTACCATACCCTACGTTGCATTCGCAGCTTCAGAGGACTTCAAACAGCATTACCGCATCTGCCTGGCAGCTGGTTTCGGTGGCCCGTTTCGCCCGTGCGGCCGGCAGTACCACTGATACTCTCCTGTCTCCACAGATGGCCACCAACTCGCCGATGCTGACTCCCAGCCGCAGCTTCTCCTCTCTGAACCGATCAGTCTCGTGTGAGCCGGGCGCCACACCGCGGCCCGGGCCCAAACCCAGCCAGAGCGACTCCTCCAACTCGTCGTCACCGTCGTCATCGGTGCCCAACTCTCCGGCGGCGGCGGCGGCGGCAGCAGCAGCGGCGGCATCCGGACAGTTCCAGCGTCCCTCCTCCCTGCACGGTCTGAAGAACAAGCTATATGCGGCCACCAGCCGCCGCAAGTCGGTCGGACACATCCCGCTCAGCCCCCTGGCGCGCACGCCGTCGCCGAGCCCGCTGCCCGTGTCGCCGACGCGCTCGCCGAGTCCACTGGCGTTCCCAGTGGCGCACACGGCCTCTGCGCCAGCCTGCTCCGTCCAGTCCTACAGTCCGGGCGCGGCCAGCCTGGCGCCGGCCGTCGCCGCCAAGAACTACATGCGGCCCAAGTCTGCTGAGCCGAGCAGTCCTCTGCTGCGGCGCGCGCTGTCACCTGACCGTCTGCACCGCGCTGATGGCCGGCCGTCCATCTCACCGCTGGTCTCCTCCCCTCCTCCGCGCGTCACCGTCACGGCCCAGTCTCCGCCGCCGGCCGACACATCCTCTGACGGCGGCGCCAGTCCCGAGCTGGCCGGCCGGCGACAGCGCGCTCAGCCGCACTGCCGTCACCACCGGCGGCCGGGGCCGCGCAGTCGGCCGGCCACGCCCCCGGCCGGCGCCGCGCAGCCAGCCACGCCGCCCGGCCGGCCGCCGGCCCGCGCCGAGCCGCTCGTGTACGTGTCGACGGTGACGCACCGGCCGGCCGACACTCCGGACACCGCCGAGACGGCGCCCGCCAGCGACCAGCGGCCCAGCAAGGATCGGGGTCGCCGCCGGGAGGGGAGCGTGCGGCGGCGGGCGGCGGCGCGCGCCGAGGCCGAGGAGTTGGCGGCGGCAGCTGCGGCGGCGGCGGCGGCGGCGGCGTCCTCCTCGACTGGACCCGCGGCACCAGCTGCAGCGGACGCCAAACGGTCGGTGCAGGAGAAACGGTCGGCGTACCGAACCACGAGTGCGACAACGAAAGAGGAGGACGCCCAAGCGTAGGCGGTCCACAGTGATTACATGTGATATCTTAGCGGTGACTGTCCGAAGCGCGTGCGGGCGCGCGCCTCTCTGTATTTATTTGCATTCGCTTGGTGGCGCGGCGCCGGCCCGCTGCGCGGCGCTGTCCTATCGTGTGCGTGTCGCGACGCAGTCTGTCGCGCGTTCGTCTGGTCGTTTTACAGCTCTACAATGTCTCGCGGTGCGCTGGGCTGGCACCGGGGCCGGCAGGTGTCCGTGCCGGTCTTCTTACTAGCTGTGGTGTCTAGGGTCGAGGGCTGTCGCGAACAAAGAGCACTATTTACTGCAAGGCGCCGCCCGCCATCATGTGGCCGATTGAAGACGCCGCGGTATCTCGTCCGGAGTCGCTTATGTAGTGCCGGCCTGGCGAGCTCGGAGAGACGTGGCGACCAGTAGAGAGAGAGAGAGAGAGAGAGAGAGAGATATGGGGGCTAGAGAGAAAGAGAGTGAATGAGCCAGAGAGATAGACAGAGAGTGAGTGAGCCAGAGAGATAGAAAGAGAGTGAGAGAGCCAGAGAGAGTGAGAGAGCCAGAGGTCCGGTTTAGCCGCCGCGTGTAGCAGCAGCTCGCCATCTCAGCCGGCGGACAGTTAGACGTCCGGCCGGGACTCGGTGAGTCGATCTGATCCCTCCGTCCCGCATCCCATCCATTCCTCTCCCCTTTACCCCCTGTGTGGCCCGTGTGGCCGGCGCGCGAGTCGCCGCGTATTGCGCTCGGAGGCGCCGGCGGCTCCGAGAGATTCGTCGCTCGCTCGTGTTTTAGTGGCCAGAGGATAGATACGCACGGTGGTTGGGTTAGCCGAGCAAGCTACTTGTAGTGTATAATAGCTATCCACTCTCACGCATACGGTTCATCATACTTGGCGTCGATACGATCGGGCGTGGCTGTGAGGACGCAGTGGTCGGGGGTGCTGTGAAGTAGAGACGCACTCGCTATATAAGACAGTCCGCTAGCTCTGTTAGTTAGAGATAAGAGAGATGAAGTAGGGGATGAGTGAGGTACGTTGCTGTCGGGGCGCGTGCTGCGGCGCTCTGGCTCGAGAGAGAGAGCGTCACGCGCAGTCTGGCGCTTGCTAAGTATGGCACGTATTACTGTCAGATCGCTGAGCAGTATAGACGGTTCTTAGAGTGGTTGCATGCGAGTGCGTTCTGTGGCGAGTACGAGTAATTGACGGCATAGCAGTGAGAAGGTCGCGGTGTGGTACGTGTAATTAGTGTGCATAAGGGTATAGCGCGGAGTATGTCGGGCGGTTGTTAGCAGGTACTGTGGCCGTATTGTGCGCGAGTTTAGAAGCGAGTCTTTCAAGAACCAATGGGAATTTTACAGCTTATAAGGCGCTTTTTGGGCAGCTAATCTCCTTTTTATGCATGACCCACTATTGGAATGACGCCCCTGGGTTGGTCGATCACGCGCCAGAATTGACGTCAGCTGGAGACAGGTCGTCGATGGCTGGCGCGGACGGACCAGATTAAGGGCGGTAAACGACACCGACGATGTTGGTGGATCGACTGATGATTTGTGTAAAGTACTGAGTGACATGACCAGCCTGTATTGAGTCCTGGAACCAACTGCCGGGTGCGGCCGCGCTCAGCTGCACAAACGGCGCCGGCGGCGGCACGTCGGCCCAATATGCCGTGTCGACACAGGGACACAGTGTGAGGGGTGCACTGAGGACGACCGTCCGGTCAGCCGGGCCGGCGGCGGCGCACCGGCTGACGGAATACACTGTCCACACAGCTGAATACGGCGGGCAGCCGCACGACCAGGCAGACACCCAATCTGTCTAGAAAACAAAAATACGTTGCACCCTACATTCCAGTAAGACTTTGCAAAAAATCCTCTCCGTAGTCAAAACTGTCAAATACCTGGGCGTAACCCTAGACTCACGTCTCAGGCTTACCCCACATCTTCATGATTTAATCCAGCTATGCACTCCACGTATCAATATGATTATATATAATATATAAAAAAAAAAAAACAGCCGGACGGGAGTGGGATGTCGACCGTTCCACTGTCCTCCAACTTTTGCTTCCCCGACGCGTCCAATCCTGGACTTATGAATTTATAGGATAATGCATTCTTGTTCGATGATTTGTCCTATAGAGTACAAAATAAAAACTGTCCAAAACGCTGCCTTGCGCTGCATTTCACGGTGCCTTCAGAACATCCAACACTCACAACCTTCACATATTAGACACTAACATTCCCACTCTGCCGCCGACGTAAATACCAACCAGTAAGACGCCTTAAACGGCGAAGGACGAGCGAGTCCGAATAAATCCCCGTCAATTTATCACCCACCC
>VOPJ01001504.1:0-36395 GCA_014673585.1 Semibalanus balanoides
CCAGGGCAACACAACAGCGACGTATCAGAAGACAGCGCCTTATTGCACCGCGTGCATGACTTTGCTTGCCTGAATGATCACGTACACGTAAATATACGTTTTTTGAAGTTTCAACCTATTCCAGTGACACACAGATTAATTTCGTGAATCAATAAAATTACATCAAAGTCATATATATACACGAAATTATGTTTTATCTTGTACATAATAGCTCAAATGTTAGAGCTCATCTTCTGGTTCCGGACACTAAAGTGTCGCCAAACACGAGGACAAACAGCTAGTCTTCTACGGTTTATATTAAACGAGATCACAGGGTGGGCGGTATTACCCCATGGGCGGTGCTCCTCCGTCCTCCCCTTTACGGACCAACTCGCCATACGATGTACCGCACATTTTCGCACTATGTCGATGTATTTTGGTGAATTATTGAACGCAAATATCATTGCACGCTTGGTCACACAACGTCAAATTAGAATTAACAATTTATTTCTCCAACAACTGTCGGCATCTACATTAACATTTTGCATTCACTCCCACTCCCCACCTTCCAACACCTTCCCACAATGTTTTAAATTCAGAGCAAACACAGAGTGGGTCAGCACTGTTTTTACATCGGTTCCTGGAGTGGGCGTTAACAGCGCTGTCAATGTTTTGACACGGGTGAATCTGACTCGAATTCCGTTCCCTGGCTCCGCTCGGGTTTAGCGCACGCCGACCTCGGCGGCGCTGGCCAATGGCCATGCAATTGCAAATGCCTGTGCCACCGACTCTGTGGTCAGACGGACGGCCCACTTCGTCGACTGCCTGTGGCATGGAACCCCCGTGCGGAGTGGTACATCTCGGTTCGCTTCAAGCTGGTTCAGCGTGATACCATGAGTGCCCGGGGTCCATCTTTGCTGATTGTAAGTCAGTTAGCTTCCCAGTAGCTCCTAGTAAGTTTCAGACCGCGCTGGAGAATAGAGGCACTCTGGCTTCCATTCTGCAGTGGGCCGTGTCTTTCGCAGGTCTTTTTGGATTCGGTTCAGGGTCTGGGCTTGCACTATGGCCGTGCTGTCCCCCTGCATGGTCTGCAAGATATTCTCCTCATGAGCCATGAAATGAAGCCGTTGTGCTGTACGCTGTCCAGCACGGTGGGCAGATTCTGGCGACGCCAGTAGCGCTCCTGCCGCCGGATCTCTGTGAAAAGGTGCGGTACACCATGCACATTGTTGGACATACGGTATGCTTAGCTTAATGTTCAATGTCTCATTGTGGGCACGTACTAAGCATATATAACGTGGTAAATCCATCATCACTTATATATGCTAGTGTATAAATGCCCACATTGATTTTACGCATATGTCCGTCGATGTACATGGTGACCGCACTTTTCACAGAGATACCGGTGGCAGGAGGCTACTGGCGTGCAGGATCTTTCAACCGCTGCGGGACAGTATAATACAGCACAACGGCTTAATGGCCCATGAGGAGAATATATTGCACGGTGCCATGCTGGGGGACAGCACGACCATAATGGCGCAAGCCCAGGCCCTGAACCAAATCCAAGACCTGCGGAAGACACGGCGCCACCGCAAAATGGAACCAGAGTGCGCTCCTTCCCAGCGCCTCCTCTGAACTTCTAGGAGCTACTGGGAGCTAATTGGCATACAATCAATGGACCCCGGGCACTCATGGTATCACGCTAGACCAGCTTGCAGCGTACCGAGATGCACCACTCCGCACGGGGATTTCATGCCACAGGCAGTCGACGGAGTGGGCCGTCCGTCTGACCACAGAGTCGGTGGCACAGGCATTTACAATTGCATGGCCATTGGCCAGCGCCGCCAGGTCGGCCATGCGCTAAACGAGCTGGAGGCCAGGGAACGGAATTCGGGTCAGATCACCCGTGTCAAACATTGAGCGCTGTTAAGCCAACAGGAAACCGATAAAGAACAGTGCTGACCCAGTCGTGTGTTTGCTCTGAATTCAGAAACATTGGTGGAAGAAACTGGGTTGGGGGGGGGGGAGCGGGAGTGAATGCAAAAAAGTTAATGTAGATTGCCGACAGTTGTTGGAGAAATAGATTGTTAATTCTAATTTGACGTTGTGTGACCAAGCGTGCACTTACATTTGCGTTAAATAGTTAACCAAAATACATCGACGTAGTGCGAAATGTGCGGTACATCGTACAGTGAGTTGGTGTAAATACAGGCATAGGTACTGTTTAATTGCTCAATTGTTCTTCATTGATTGTTTATTGTTGATAATGATTCATCCCCTTGATCGAAAAGCTGCTGTTGATTGTTGTTCACAGGCCTCCAGTGGTGCTAATTCAGGTCAACACAACTATGAGCTCCAAATTAATGAGCCAGTTAGTCGGGGACAGCAAGCGATCTGGTGCTGCCATCCTATGAACAAAATGAGGAACTAAGCCCAAACCTGCCTTCTAGATTTAGCTGCCATGGAAAAACAAATGACGGGAAGATCTTCAAAACTTGCAAGGTAGTGTATGAATACTGCATCTATATATCTAGAGTGGTTTTGGCGATAAATAACGCTTTGTGTCGGAGGTACAGCCTAAACTATGCAAAATTTGGCGTTCTAAGAATATTTCAACGCTGTGGCGCGGGCACGAATTTTTCCAAATTTTAGGTCAAAAGTGGTTTAGATGAACTCAACATGTAAAAAGGCGTCGAATGATGCCCAGAAATCGTGTATTCGGAACAAAAGTGTCAAAAGGGGTCACCCTAGTATGACACGCCGTGTGCTGTTGTGACATTTATTCACATGGAAACTCGTAGCAGATCACCCTGCCGAGAGAAACAGAAAGGCATTACCACCTCACATCACAATATGCGTCCTCATGCAACATGCTATTACAACAACCAAACCAACCAATGCAGAGACGGCTGCAAAGCCATGCAGCCCCGAATGCATGCATTTACATGCCCCAGTCCAAACGTGCAGCGATGCGAGTGAGCAATACAGTAATATCCTACAACAGGGACCTGCTTTTTTTTAATTTTTCAGGGGCCATCTGGTCTGGATCGATGCTAAACAGTCGAGGTGTGATGATTGTCGTCGCGAGTGTGATAGCTGCTCGCACGTGCGCGTAGTAGGCTAAGTGCGCCATGTTTTCAGCATACTCGTCTTGCGGATGATATATAGAGTAGAAGAGGAGGATCTGAGCGAGCGTGTAGCGCTGATTCTTATCTACGTGATTGCTATATCATGTGTGTGCACCATCGCTAGTGTCGAGCGTGAGCGGGTACTGCGACAGAGATAGATCCCATTCATAAGCTGAGCTGTGTGAGAGAGCTCGGAACCTCGCGCAGGAAGAGCATGCGCGGAGACGTCGGGCTGTGCCTGTCGAGAGCGTCGTAGTTCTCTGAGCAATAGCCTGAGCAGAGCATGCAAGGCATCTGAGTTCCGAAGTCAGTCTTATCGCGACCGTACGTGACAAGCGCCATACTTGTGAGCATATGCACGCAGTAGGCTATGCGAGACCTACTCGCTGGTTGAGCTGGCTAGAGCGTTGGGGTACAGTTTCGAATGCTGCCGCACTCGGTCGAGTGACTATGCGCAGAGAGCAGTGTAGTGATGAGAATCGCGATCTCTCACCTCTGAGAATAGCAGGTACTTCACGCGCTGCACGAGCGAGGGTAGTGTGAGCGCAGGGGCAGTACGTGCGTGAAATCCAGCCCTCGTCAGGTCCATGCTTAGGAGGCACTCTTCCCGATAGTGTGAGTCCCGATGCAGGTGGGCTCACGACTGCATACGGGGTATGCAGATGTGCGAGTATCGCGCATGAGACGAGATATACAGGGATCCGGTGACGTAGAACAGCTGGACATGACTATGCAGTATCGGAGAGTAGGGATAGTCGTAGATCGATAGCTCTGTTATCTACTGGTGCTCTGACTAGCATGACTGAGCAGAGTAGGATTAGTGAGCGGCGGTATGGGAGGCCAGTAGTTTGTCTGCGCTGTGGGGATCTGCTAAGCGTGAGCGGCGCGAGGAATCAGTGACGGGTTCGACGAGTAGATGAGTTTGCAGAGGCGATGCCGTGAGCCCTGCGATGATATCCATCCGCATCAGTGATGAGGTCGCACTTGTTCGGACCACATTCCCGAGGGAGCCCCTGCCACGGGCAGTAGGTCCGACCTGTCCAGGTCCCCTTCGACCTTCCCAACGGGCCCTTGTGCTGCTAGGGGCCCATTACACAGTGTTCAGGGCCTTTGAACCGCTCACGAGGGCCTTTTAAGAACCTCCCAGGGGCCGTCAGACCTTCCCGACGGGCCCTCTGTGCTGTCTAAGGGCCGCACTTTGAAATGTGTTCAGGGGGCCCTTTTGGCTTTCGTCCAGGGCCCTCTGCATGATTGGGCTCTTGTGAACGTCCCAAGGGCCCTTTGGTCTTTCAGAGAGGGCCCTGATGGCCCCTAAAGAACACCGAAAATGCTCTTAACAGTTCAAGACCACCGCATCGCGAGGACTTAGCAATTCCATGTAACCGGCGCTTCGCCGCGTCCCAAGTCGGCCCTTTTCGCGCGCCCGAAAGGGCCCGCACCAGGCCTCACAGGGGGGGGGGGGGCGGCCGCTTCCGCCGCCCCCCCTTGGCTACGTGCCTGAGGCGGATCCAACCTTCTTTTTTTTGGGGGGGAACTTTTTACGGCAAAAAGGTAGCCCCCCATTTTTCCCCTCCGCGGATTTGGGCTTTTCACCTAAGCGGTATCCATAGGTCCTCACTCTAAGTCCCACGCGAGGCGGTGGGTCTTTGAAGAGTTAAGAGCACTTTGGAGGTTCTTTAGCTCCATAGGCCCTCCCTGAAAAAGACCAAGGCCTTGGACGTTCACATGAGCCCTAATGCATGTCAGAGGGGCCCTGGACAAGCCAAAAGGCCCCTGAGCGGGTCCAAAGGTCCCTGAAACCCCCACGTGGAATGGGCCCCTGAGAGGTGAAGGGCACCTGTGGGCAGGTCGGAGGGGCCCTGGCCAGGTCGAGGGCCGCCTGAGGCGGATCAGAGGCCTGAACACATCGAGTTGAGCCTCCTAAGCAGCACAGAGGGTCCCTGGGAAGGTCCGAAAGGGACCCCTGGGCAGGTTCGTATGGCCCCTGGCCAGGTCGTAGGGGCCAATGGGGAGGGTCAAAGGGCCCCTGAGCTAGTCCAGAGGGGTCCCCTGAACCGTCGAATGGGCGCCCTAGCCAGCCACAGAGGGCCCTGAAATGTCTGAGGGGCCCTGGGGAAGGTGAAAGGGCCCTGAGTGGGTTGGGGGCCTCCTTGACACGTCGAAAATGAGCCCCTAGCCAGCACAGGGGCCCTGGGCGGTTGATAGGGGCCTTCTGGTCAGGTCGGAGGGACCCCTGAGCGGGTCGGAGGGCCCTGAAGCATGTCGATAGGAAAAAAACAGCCAGCAATTCCTACTAAGTCGAAAGGGCCTCTGGCAGGCTGGAAGACCCTTAGCAGACCAGAAGGGCCCTGAGAAGTTGAAAGTGCCCCTGTGGCAGATCAGAGGGTCCTGAACAGACCAGAAAGGAAACCTGGGCTGGGTCAGAAGAGCCCATGAACATGGCCAAAACTGGCTCCTCACGAAATACGGATGGGGAGTAGACCTTTTTATCCGTTCTACTGGCCCTTTCAACGCTCGGGAATAGCCCCTCTCGAGCCCCCCTCCCTGGGCGAAATCCTGGCTGCGTGCTTGGTAGAGACCCTTTTGAGGCGCCGACCCCGGACGAAATCCTGGCTACTTACAACGCTCGGGAATGGGCCCTCTCGAGGTGCCCCCGGGCGAAACTTAAGCTATGTGCATGTTACAGACCCTTTTGAGGCGCCCCCGGACGAAATCCTGGCTACGTGCCTGTTTCATGGGTCTCTTTGAGGGTCCCGAGGTCTTGGTCCAATCTATCTCATCATTTGTTTTCTTCAAAATCGCAATTTTGTAAAATATTAATACAAAATCGCAAAATAAAGTGGCCGAAATCCGTAGAGTTTGTCATATCCCGCTCCTTTTTTTAGGGGGGCCTTTCAGCGCCCGGTCAAAGGGCCTTTTTGATGCGCCGCACCCCCCTGGACGAAATCCTGGCTACGCAGTGGCGGATCCAAGGGGGGTCATGCCCCCCTTGGGCCGTGAAGGGGCACCACCGCGCCGGGGCACCACCAAAATAAAGCAAAAAAATTCCGCGCCGCGAAGCGGCGCGGAATTTCTTGCTTTGCGTGAAGGGGCACCACCGCGTTGCTCTGCGTTAAGCCCTCCGCGCCGGGGCACCAGGGGCACCACAAAATAAAACAAAAAAATCGGCGTCGCTACGCGACGCATCATTTTTGCTTTACGTCAAGAGGCCTGCGTTAGGGGCACCACCGCGCCGGGGCATCAGGGCACTACCAAAATAAGAAGAAAAAATCGCTAAGCGGCACAAATTATTCGGTGTTCTTTGAACCATGGGCACCACCGGTGTACAAGAGGCACCAACGCGCCGGTGTATCAGGGGTACAACCGCGCCAGCATACCAGTACCATGAATGAGAAATACTCATCCATGCCAGTACCACGACCGCGCCGGGTATCCAGCGGCCAAAACGGCGCTGGTGGTACAAGGGGGTAGGGGCTTCCACCCAGGGACGTAGCCAAGGGGAGGGGGGCACGGGGGCCATGCCTCCGCCGCCCCCCTTGGCTACGTGCCTGGCTAGTATGAACTAACGACTAGGAAGGGAATGCAACAGGAGAGGAGTACGATAGGGAGGGCAATATGAACGGGAGGGCATTGTGAACGAGACGGCAATTCGTCATTGGGCGATTCGTAAAAGAGGAATACAAACGGGAGGGCAATGTGAACGGGAGAGTAATACGTCATAGTGCGATTCGTAATAGGGCAATATGAATGGGAGGTGATGGTGAACGGGAGGGGAATTCGTCATAGAGCAATTCGTAATAGGGGATGGCGACCCTCCCCCGATATTTTGCACACCATTGTTCGGGGGGGGGGTGGGGCATTGCCGAGGGGGCCCCTGGGTACGTCGTGCCCCAACCAGACTTGTGAAATATTCAAATTTGAAATCATGATTCAATCATGATTCACCGGCAAACATGAATGATTAAATCATGATTAAATCACTCAACATTACCACTGGTGAATGATTCACAATGATTCACAGGCTCACGTGAATAAATCATGAATGATTCATTCAATGAATCATTCAATCAAAATAATTAGCAATGCGTTAGTGTAAATAACAGTGCATATATTCAGAATGAGGGTGTTAACAGACCAAAGAAGGTGCTGAAAGTGATCTTGACATGTGTTGACTTAGTTCCATTCTCCATTATAAGGGCGGGCTAACGTTTGTATAGTTTCTGCTGTCCCCTACAAAATAATGATTCATTGTGCTATGAATGATTCAATCACCCGATTTTGTTTGTATGAATGATTCAATCAATGATTCATTGAATTATTCATGAGGTAAATCGATTCATTGAATCATTCATGAGGTAAATCGATTCATGAATGATTCACGTGAAATAAGAATGATTCAATCAGAATCATTCACAAGTCTGGCCCCTTAACCCCTTGCCGAAGGACTGGCTGCGCCCTTCGTAACAACTGAACTGTTGCTTTTTCGAGGTCTTCACTTATCGGAGTATTACATTTCAAAATACACGGCCGGAGGGGTTTCTTTTCGGTAGGGTACCTCCATCCAGGAGATACGAGACAACATCCAGGAGACTCGGGTATATGACGGGTACAAAAACGTATTATAGGTACGACGGGTGTACGGGTTATCACGGGTAGTACGGGTTATCAATCCCTAATTGCCATCACTGGCTACCTCTCAACCTGTAATCGCCCAGCAGAGCGGACGGGTTAGCACTACAAGTTATAGCTCTATTTTAAACCAATACAAAGGTGTTCACGATAGCTTTTTAAAAGAAAATGTCGTGACCTTTGGCGACCCAGAGTCTGGACTCAGGAGCCTACGATATTGCCATGAGCTAAAATTTAATGAAATAAGAAGTGAGATTGCATTTTTCAAGAACATTCGATATTTTGTTTCCGTTTTTTCCTGGCCATCATAGTTCCCGATATATTTTGGGTTTCTGGAGCAACGTCCTTTGCTTGGGAAATTTGACATTTGAAGACCTCATGGTGAACTGAATAATTCCCTGAGTAAAAAATGCCCAAGCGACTTCGAACGTCCTTGTCGAAAGCTTCCATGCGTTTTCTCACGTCTTTCCAGTTCTTTAAGTTTTGAGTTATTGTGGGGGGATTTTGACTCACCCCCACCAGGGCGAAGGTGACCTGAGGCCCACCGGTGCGCGGGCCGCGGGTTCACATATGACGTAGCATAGTCTTCGGCATATCGCTGAACACATGTTCAGCCTTTTCATGTATTTTAACAAACTATGCAGATCTGTTGACTGTTCACTGGTATTCAAGTTCTGTACCTTACTTGAATAGATGCTCATGTCTGTCACCTGGTACCGAGATCGTGCTGCCTCCAGACGAGAGCATCTTCCTCGCGTCCCGGTGGCGCCACACAGCGGTCCGCCGTGTACTTCCAGCTCCCTCCGCCACCACAGATGGCGCGCGAGTCGCCACCGAGGCCCGCCGTGCCGTCTCCGGGGCCTGACCGGTCACCACTGGACCCTGTGTCCTTCAGTTGGGTCTCTATTGTCAGGACCAGCCGCTTCTGACCGTCTCCCCTCAGCTGCACCTGCGTCCCTCAGCGCCGACCGCTGCTCTCAGCTGCTCCAGGTGTGCCGGCAGCAGCCGCTGGAACGTCTCCACCGCCACCCGCCGCACCACCCACAGCCGCGCCCACTGCGTGTAGCCGCCCTGACGTGCGAACCGCGCCAGAACCGCCGCCACGCGCCGCCAGCACACTGCCGCCGCGTGCGCCAGGAACGGCGCGTTGCGCTCGTCGCGGTCGAGCTGCAGCCGCGACAGAAGCGCCACGTAGCGGCGCGCAGTCAGCGCCAGGTGGGCGCGCAGCGAGTGTCGCAGCTGCGCCGGCGAGTTGATGCGCGGGTCCCAGTGGATCGGCGAGAGGCGGACGGTGGCCAGGTAGTGCATGCGAGTCAGCAGGTAGCGGCCGGGCGAGCGGAGCTGGCTCGTGCGGAACGTGAACCGCATGTCCACGTCCTGGTAGCTGGAGCAGTCCGGAGACGCCTGGCGATCGGACGTCAGATGATGGTGAGCCGAAATGATGGAATCGGTCGAGTTAGCACAGGAATGGCATGGATTAACCAAACCAATGTGAATCAGGCACATACACACGTTAGACGGAGTGAAGTTAGGGACAATTTCGTAACGTATCAATATTTTGCAGACGTTACCAATATTTTGCAATATTATGCAATTAAAACAATGATATTTTCGCAATGCAAATCTAAAGAGCAATTAATACAAATGTGAAAAGAACTCAGAAATGATAGACAACTAGAGCAATAAAGCTCATGGTCCTTGCCCCTTGGGGGGGGGGGGTGAAATCATCCCCCCCTTCGGCCGTTCAGATTCAGATTCAGATATATTTTCACCGAGGGTCCACATCACGAGGCTTCAACCTGCCGTCATTAAAAATTAGATTAAACAAGATATGGGCAGAGCCAACTAAAAGCTACACGGTGGCAGATAAAACACTTCAGAGTGAATCAGGGTCGTGCCGCCAATATTGCTCGCTTCAGACAAGCACGGAAAGCGGGGGCATCCGGTTCCAGCCCATAACTGTTCAACAGCTCGATACCGCGAGTGCACAGTCTACGTAAGGCGTAGACCCCCTGGCCGTGCGCGTGGTAAGTGCCAGTTAATATGCAATATGCACATGAACTTGTAAACAGGGCGCTTCTTTCAGGGGATCGACATTAAGCTTCAACAGTGCTGTCACAAACTACTATAGTAGTTTGTGACGACCATATATGGTCGTCACGACACAAAAAATCAAGAATGTTAACAAATACGATAAGTTAAGAGGAAGTTTTATGACGGAAGGCGATCTAAGATGTGTGAAAAGTGTATAGAAAATTTAGAAAATACACTGAACTTTATAGGCGTAAAAACCCACTACCTGTCACCAAGCCCGTTGTACGTTTTCATCAGATAAAGAGTCGAAAAAAAGAAAACAAACGATATGACATCGAATCAAAACCGGGAGGCTTCGATGATTTTCCTCTCGGATCACCACTGCACTCAAAGCATTTATAGTAGCGGGTCGCATGATTGCAAAACAATAATGATGCAGTGCAATTCACCCCAACACCGACAACTGTACCCGACACTGTTGGCATCTCGACATGTCACCATTCTCACCTCCATCGTATCAACGTTGAAGACGCTCCCGAAGAACGCCACCTCGGGTCCGTCAGCACCATTCACATTCGTCCTCGTCTTGGCGTCATTGAGGTGGGCATGCTGGCCGTCCAGCCCCTCCTGCAGCCTCTGCAGGAACCTGACAGCGTCCGGGCGGCGCTCCGTCAGCAGCAGTAGGTCGTCAACGCAGCGCAGCAGCAGCAGCGCCTCCTGCGGCCGGTCGGGGAAACACCAGGGCACGGCGCTGCGCAGCACAGACGCGTAGTAGAGGTCACAGAGGTCGGCTGACAGCGGTCCGCCCTGCAGCAGGCCGCGGGTCAGCCGGAACTGCCGCCGGCCGTACCGCACAGTCTGACCGGTGACGAGTGAGATTAACTCCTCTGTCGCGGCGGCGGGATGGACGACGGTCCTCTTGCCGACCGAGACCCCGGGGTCCCAGCCGGTGTAGCCGACACCACGCGGCCGCCGGCAGAGGCTCACCTGCGCCGGCAGAGTCGCCAGCCGCTCTCGCAGCAGCTGGAACAGAAGCTCGTGAGACACAGAGCCGTACGCGTTGCGCACGTCAGCGCGGACGAACCAGAGCGGCGACGGCAGCCGGCGACGGAGGGTGACGAACCGGAGCCAGCGGGCGTGCAGCCGGCGCCGGTCCGAGGCTGACATGTCGCGGCGCAGCTCCGGCAGACGCAGCATGGCACGCAGCTGCGCCCAGCGGTCCCGCACGGCAGCCGGCGAGCGCAGTGACACCACCGGCCGCAGCGCGCCGCCTGGCTTCGGTAGGAACCGCAGCCGGCCAGCGACGCCCACGGCCCGGGGCCGGGTCCCGTCCCCAGTCCCGGCAACAGTACCAGCGCCAACCCCGGCACCAGACCCGACACCAGTACCAGCGCCAACCCTGGGACCAGCCCCAGCCCCAGAACGGGCCGGCAGCGGCTGCAGCGCGCCACTGGATACCATCCGCGCCAGTTCCACCTCTGCGTCGCGCTGCCAGTGGCGCAGCAGGAAGAAGCCGAGCTGCAGCCGCGGCTGCAGCAGATCCGTGACGTAGAAGAAGGCTCGCAGCACGTCCAGGACCAGGCAGTTCAGCGCCCAGACGGCCACCCTGCCCAGGAGGCTGACGGCAGCGTCCGCCGGCTCGCCGGCCAGCCAGGCGCGACCGCGCAGGCGCAGACCACGTGTGACATCGCCCGTACAGAGCACGTCGTGCCTGCCGAGCGCGAGGAGGTGCCGGATCGGGGCGTCCAGTCGCTGGGGTCCGAGCAGGTCCGTCGGCAGCAGGCGGCGGAGGAGGCTCTTCAGAGCAGAAGCCAGTAGGCCGGGCGGCACGCGGCCCGCGCCGCAGCGGCGAGCCAGCAGCGCCGAAGGTCGGTACCGGCGCCGGCGCGCCAGCAGCTGGGCAAGGAGGGCGGCCAGCCGGTGCCGGCAGGCGGTGGAGCAGGGCGCCGCGGCCACGCCCTGCCGCCGTGTGTGCAGACGCGTCTCGAGGATCTGCGTCAGGAACTCCTTGATACGCCTCTGGTCGGTGTCACCGGCCGGTCCCACGTACAGCGGATGGGTCGGCGGGAACGGTACCCGTCTGGGCCGGGAGTACAGGATGTGGGAATATTTTATATCGGTGAACGGCGTAATCGTCGTCGAACGGCTGAACGATCCCGCGCGTGCGGAGCGTTTTTTCTTGCCACGTCTTGTCTTTCGGTGCTTTCTGACTCTTCCACCGTCTTCACCGGCAAACTCTGCATCCAGGACCTCCATCGGTACAGCCTAACGGCCTATATCAATATGGTTATGTGCGGGTGAAAGCCCTGCACTCTGCAGCGCGCGCGAACGCAACTTCTTCGGGACTCGGGAGCATGACATCCAAATCTGCCAATTTCCCACGACCCCGTCACGTATAGATCTAGGTATAGACTGTCTGCATATATATATGGCCACGCACTAGGTAACGCACCTCTCAAAAAAGAAACAACGGAAGCAACGTGCCAGGATGATAATAGACAACGCAACGTGCACGTTGCAATCATTGGCCTTGAAAACAACGATGAACGAAGTCGGTAACTCAGTCAATGTTGACTTTCAGCTACTTATTACGTAATATTAAATGAGTGTCATGTAACGTAAGTGGCTTGTTAATTAAAGTTACTGTTGATGATGAATTTGAAATATTCTATTTTTTTAATAATAAAACAACAATTAAATGCATTGAAATATAAGTTGTTCTATAGCAAACTTTGTTTTCGTCAGGGCGTTTTCGTCATCAACAAATGTAATAGCTTTTGGAATGGCTTGTCACATACGCGTCATGTTTGTAATCTTTTAGTTTGTTTTGCTTGTGGGTTTGCCTTAGGCCGGCCAAGGCATAAAGTGTAAAGCTTTAGGCATCTACAAATTTGAATAAGGGCCTTGAATTGCGTGTCAGTTGCTGCCTCTTGTTTTTTTCAGCCCAGATCATTTTCTGCAATAGTTTAAGGTAGGTTTACCAATTGTCATTTATTTCTGGCCATATACTTTTGTTAGTTTTGGTAGGATTCTTAATACCTTCCTAGGGCCAGGCCAGACGGGCAAAGTGTGGAACAGGAGTCGACGAGGCGCACCAGCCCATGACGAAAATCCGCACCAAGCAGGCCAAAATCTGCACCATTCCTTACCACTCCAGCCAAAGATCCCCACCAACCCATCAAAACCAGTTAAAACACCCCTATTGGGTCGGAAACCGAGATGACACATTTTCCGTACTACCTACTTAATTTCCACATTCAATGGGAAGGCATCTCATTTGGCATCCAATTTAGGTATTCCTGTGTGCTATTTCCTGTTCAATAGTCCTGGATTTTTTCAACAGAAAAGTCAGACAGAATATCTAGGCAGTTGCCAGTTTCCAAAATGTGGCAGGAACGTTGACAAGATATTTGGGACAGCACAAATTCTGCCCCATTTGGGACAGGATTTGCCAGATCAAAGCCAAATTTTGTTGATCTGAGGGGATATTCAGCAGAATCACATTTAATCCAGTTTTAATTGGTTCCGAATGGCGTGAATTGCCCAAAATAGTCTTACCGCAGACCCAAATAAATAATATAATCTTACTGCTGCCCAAAAATGTCAAAAACTGCCTAATTTCCAAAAGCTGCCTCAATTTTGATGTGTTGATGCCAAGTCTGCCTCGACAAGATCTTGTTGAAACCTGCCATGTTTTGCAGACTGGGGCAGTTATGTGTTGATAACTGCTGATTATGGAAGTAGACCCCATTTGGTGTGATTAGCTGTGAAAGGTGCAGCTGATGTGATGCATGTGTGAAAGGATGTGCTTTTTGACTTGTTGTTTTTTTCATTCTGTCATTTTTATTTAGTTAATATTTTTGTATATGTACATTGAATGATAGATTATTATTTATTTCCTAATTAGTAACTCCCAGTAATACAAATCCAGCCTCATTCACAACTTAATAGGTACAATAGTTTTTTTTGCATTTCAGTTAAACCTTACATAAGTCATAGATTGGCTGAACCCTTTCGGTTAGGCAAAATATGATTTGTGTAAACAGATAGATGTGTAGACTTCTCTAGAATAGGTATCTAGTGTACTGTCTAATATTATTTGAAAGCACAAGAAGAACATTTGGTCCTCTTTTGGGAAGTGATATACAAAAACTAGGCAACTCATTACATTTTGTCACTCTCTGCAATCTAATTTGATCATGATGAAACATTTCATGTGTAGTTTTATGTGTTACTTTCACACTAAAAGTTGCAAGCTTTATTCAAATAGTTATCAATTCACCCTATGAGTGACTGCTTGAAGTTCCTCACATTAGCTTAGATGGTTAGATATCCAGTGCACACTGTTACAAGGCATGCCACAATGAGGACAATATTTCCATCAGTTCTGAGCTGAGCAAATTTGATGTCAAACAAAAGCTTCAACTCGGGTGATCATCTTAGGTCTTGCAGGGGCCCTCCCAGACTGACTGCAGAGTGCAAACCTTCTCAGACCAGTTTAGAGCCCACTCAGGTCTGGGAAGGGCCCATTAGGACCAGTAAAGGGCTCTTAAGGCCTATTAAGAGCCATCTCATACTGGTGTTGGGCCCTCTGATGCATAGAAAGATCCTCTCATGCCTAGATAGAACTTTCTCAGGCATAGGAACTACCTCAGACAACGGTAGCAACTTATATGATATACTCAGACACTGTTATCGCTATGACACTCTGTTCCTGTTTATGTTCCAGTTAACTGTCAAGTGACAACAGCTGGGACCATGCAGGCGGCCGTAACTCTGCGGCGGGTGCTCGGTGTCCGAGCCGGCCTCCTGCGACTGGGGCGCCACCTATCGATGCAGGTGGCGCCACCAGTGGCAGAGGCCCTCAGAGCCGGAGACGCTGTGATTGCGCTTGAGTCCACCATCATTACACACGGAATGCCATATCCGCAAAATCTGGAGACCGCTGAACGGGTCGAGCAAATAATCCGGGAACAGGTAATGCATTTCAGACTACGTTTTCAATTTCAAACAGGCATTTTCAAGACTACGCTGTTGAAAATACCGATAGTTACCTTTATTTTACGTAATATGTTCACACAGAAACTAGCGGCCACTTGTGGAAAGGCTACATGGTGCACTCTTGCGAAGCCTACGAAGAGAAAGAACATGGACAAGTTTTGTTCTTTCTCCTATGGAGTAGACCTGTTCTGTGATTGCACTCTGTTTTCTGGTATACTCTCTCTTTTGAGTTTGAGCTTCACATTCTACATATATATCTTTTGGACTTTGCTCATCTGTTGCTGGCGCTGCAGCCTTCACCTTTCTCGTCTGCCCCAGCCTCCCAGCTCACTGTCAGTTGAGTGTTCACCTATGCCTGTGTGTACCGCGCAGGGTGCGGTGCCGGCGACGGTCGGTATCGTCAACGGTCAGCTGCACGTGGGTCTGAACCGCGCCCAGATGGAGCGGCTCGCCCGGCACGAGCATCCCTCTGTCAAAACCTCCCGCCGAGACCTGCCCTGCGTCATGGCTAAGGTAGGGACTGTGTGTCAACACCTCCCGCCGGACCTTGCCCTGCGTATCATGGCTAAGGTAGCACTTGGTCAACACCTCCCCACGACCTGCCCTCGTCCATGGCTAGGTGCACGTGTTCGGACCACTCCCGCCGAGACCTGCCCTGCGCTCAATGGCTAAGTAGGGAGTGTGTCCAACCTCCCGCCGGCCTGCCCGCGTCACTGCAAGGTATGCACTGTGTGTCACCTCCCCCCGAGACCTGCCTAGCGTCATGCTAAGGTAGGCACTTGTGTAAAGGAACTCCGCCGACCTGCCCTTGCGTCGATGGCTAAGTGGGACTGGTTCAAACCTCCGCCGTGGGACCCTGCACCGCGTTCATGGCTAAGGTAGGCATCTGTGTGTCAACACCTCACGCCGGACCTTACCTCGTCATCGGAATCGGTAGGGGCTGTGTGTCAACCGACCTCCGCCGGGACCTTGCCCTGCGTCATGGCTAGGTAGGTCATGTGTGTCAAACACCCCCGCTGGACCTGCCTGCGTCAACTGTACTAAGGTTAGGAACTGTGTGTCAACACCCTCCCGCCGGACCTGCCCTTGCGTCATGGCTAAAGGTAGGACTGGTGTCAAACACTCCCGCCGGACCTGCCCTGCTCATGGCTAGGTAGGACTGTGTTCAAAACCCTCCCCGGGACCTGCCCTGCCATGGCTAATGTAGGCACTGTGTGGTCAGACACTCCGCCGGACCTTGCTCTGCGTCATGGCTAGTAGGGACTTGTGTGTCCACACTCCCGACGGACCCGCCCTGCGTCATGCTAACAGGTAGACTGTGTTCAACACCTCCCGCGCGACCTGCCCTGCGTCATGGCTAGGTAGGCACTGTGGTTCACACACCGACCGCCGGGACCTGACTGCGTCATGGCTAAGTTAAGGGGATTTCTGTGTTTAACACCTCTGCCGGGACCTGCCCTGCGTCATGGCTAAGTAGGACTGTGTGTCAACACCTCCCGCCGAACCTGCCTGCGTCATGAGCTAAAGGTAGGGGACAGGTGTTAACACTCCGCCGAGACTCCCTGCGTATGGCTAAGTAGGGACCTGTGTGTTAACACCTTACCCCGCGGACCTGCCTGCGTCATGGCTAAGGTAGGACTGTGTGTTTCACACTCCCCGGACCTGCCCACGTCATGGCCTAAGGTAGGGTGAACTGTTGTTAACACCTTCCCGCCAGACCTGCCCTGCGTCATGGATAATGGTAGCACTGTGTGTCACACGCTCCCGCTGGGACAATGCCTGCTCAAGGCTATAGGGGACTTGTGTTAAACACCTCCCCGAACCGCCCTGTCGTCCATCTATAGGTAGCACTGTGTGTCAACACCACCGCCCGGACCTGCCTGCGTCCCATGGCTAAGGTAGCACTTCTGGGTCAACACTTCCCCGCCGGGACCTGCCCTGCCATGGCTAAGGTAGACCTGCTGGCGTCAACACCTCGCCGGACCGCCCGGGCGCCACTGCTCATGGCTAAGGTAGGGACTGTGTGTCAAAACCTCCCGCCGAGACCTGCCCTGCGTCATGGCTAAGGTAGGCACTGTGTGTCAAAACCTCCCGCCGAACTGGTTATGGGCGCAAAATAACCAAGCAGTTGTTGCGCCCTAAAACCCCAATCAACAAACAAACAAACTCCCGCCGAGACCTGCCCTGCGTTATGGCTAAGGTAGGGACTGTGTGTCAACACCTCCCGCCGAGGACCTGCCCTGCGTCATGGCTAAGGTAGGCACTGTGTGTCAACACCTCCCGCCGAGACCTGCCCTGCGTCATGGCTAAGGTAGGCACTGTGTGTCAACACCTCCCCCTCCGGACCTGTCCCTGCGGTCATGGCTAAGGGTACGGACTGTGTGTCAACACCTCCCGCACGGACCTGCCCTGCGCTATGGCTAAGGTAGGCACTGTGTGTCAAAACCTCCCGCTTCGGGACCTGCCCTGGTCCAACTGGCTAAGGTAGGGACTTGTGTGTCAAAACTCCCGCCGGGAACCTGCCCTGCGTCTGGCTAAGGTAGGGGGACTGTGTGTCACACCTCCGCTGGTAACCTGCCCTGCGTCATGGCTAAGGTAGGGGCTGTGTGTTACACCTCCGCGAGACCCTGCCCTCGTCATGGCTAAGGTAGGGATGTGTGTCAAAACTCCGCCGGACCTGCCTGCGTCATGGGCTAAGGTAGGGACTGTGTTGGTCAAAACCTCCCGCGGACCTGCCTGCGTCATGGCTAAGGTAGGGACTGTGTGTCAACACCTCCCGCCGGGACCTGCCCTGCGTCATGGCTAAGATAGGCGTCACCACCAGTTAACCCGCACCCTGGTGGGTCTCCGAGACATCTTCGCCATGTTGGAGGGAGGGGAATCAAATTGACCCCCCCCCCGTCTAGCTCGAAAACTAAAAGGGATAGAAAGACGCGAGAAAAAAAAAACGTTCGAAAGCTTTCGACATGGACATTTGAAGTTACAGAAAACATTTTTAGCTCAGATCAATATTGAGGTCGGTCATCAGATGTCAGATTTTCCCGTTTTTGGACTTTGCTTCGAACAACCCCCAATTATCTCGGGAACTATGATAGCTAGGAACAAACGGAAACAATTAATTGGAAGCTCTTGACAAATGCGATCGTAATTGATGCATTCAAAATTGAGCTCATGTCAATAATTTAGGCTCCAGAGTTCATCCATCAAAGATCAAAAATGTCATTTTTGGTAAAACTTGTTTTCCTGAATAGCTTTTTATCTAAAAATGGCAGAGCAATTATTTTAACACCATCGTGTTTGTCTGGTCGAGGCTGGCAGCCATGCCCAATCGCTGACGAATGCCGACGCGTGGTGCGGCCCCGCTCCCCGCCCGCTGCCGGGCCGAGCCGATATCACGAACTTTAACAGGCTCTCAACAGTGCAGTCGTAGCCAGACGCAGCGGAAATTTGCAGGACATGTATATAATTAATTAGTCAATGTTTTGGCACTGGTTTCATATCGAGCTATAGCGAGCCATTTTTTGTAGCCCTCTGTCATCAGAACCCTACTCTCCAAAAATGGAACTTTTAATGCCGAACAGTTTCTAACAAAAATCAGTGAAAACCCTAACGCATCGTTGAAAACTGCCCATTGACTTGAAGGATAAATTTTTGCCAACAATTTGATGCCAAAATGATATATATTTGTTGTTTCCTTTCACCCATAATCAAAAAATGAATGTTGACTACGATTTTTGCATCTGCCCATCAAATGCTGACACTGAAAGTCGGCTTAGTTTGCGGCTACTTGATCGTGTGAAAACGCATTCTCATTTTTTGCATGACCTAATTATGATGCCTGGACATTTGTGAACACAAACATCAACAGCGTTTTGCAGTTTACAAAATAGTCGATTTGGTGAATTTTGGCCACTTCTGACCTCGAGTTAAAACACAGTGCGGTCGGTGCCGCACCCTCACTCTTCTCGGTGACGCACCCTCACTCTTCTCGGTGACGCACCCTCACTCTTCTCGGTGCCGCACCCTCACCCTTCTCGGTGCCGCCACCCTACTCTTCTCGGTGCCGCACTTCCTCACTCTTCTCGGTGCCGCACCTCACTCTTCTCGGTGGCCGCACCTCTCACTCTTCTCGGTGGCCGCACCTTCATCTTCTTCGGTGACGCACCTACTCTTCTCGGTGACGCACCTTAACTCTTCTCGGTGCCGCAGCCCTCACGCTTTCGGTGCCGCCCTCACTCTTCTTGGTGCGCACCTCACCCTTCTCGGTGCCGCACCCTCCCCTTCTCGGTGAGCACCTCACTTTCTCTCGGTGACGCACCTCACTTCCTCTCGGTGACGCCCTCACTCCTTCTCGGTGCCGCACCTTCAACCCTTCTCGGTGCGCCCCTCATCTTTCTCGGTGACGCACCTCATCTTCTCGGTGCCGCACCTCACCCTTCTCGGGTGCCGCACCCCTCAACTCTTCTTGGGTGCGCACCCTACCCTTCTGGTGCCGGCACCCCTCACCTTCGTTTCTGGTGACGCACCCTCACGTCTTCTCGGTGAACGCACCCTCACTCTTCTCGGTGACGCAACCCTCATCTTTCGGTGCCGCACGCCTCACCTATCTCAGGTGCGCACCCTCACTCTTCTCGAGTGACTTGCACCCTCACTCTTACTCGGGATGCCGGCACCCGTCATCTATCTCGGTGCCTGTACAACAGAAACAACACCCTCACCTTCTCGGTGCCTGCCCCTTCACCTTCTCGTGTAGGACGACACCTGACTTACTCTTCTCCGGTGAACGGCATCACCCCATCCACTCTTCTCGGTGCCGCACCCTCACCCTTCTCGGTGCCGCACCCTCACTCTTCTTGGTGCCGCACCCTCACTCTTCTCGGTGACGCACCCTCACTCTTCTTGGTGCCGCACCCTCACCCTTCTCGGTGCCGCACCCTCACCCACCTCACCGTCAGCCCCATCAGCTGTACCCATCTGTCCTGCATGTGACACACCTTGGTGTCTGTAACACATATGCAGCCCATTTCACCTGTGATACCTGTGATGCATATGACACCTTTGTGCCACCTATGTATGTTCCCCTTGACACTTGTGTGCCTGTGACACCTATGTATCCGTGACACCTGTGTGCCACATATGACACGCCCGTATTTCTGCTCAGGGCCTGGACGGCGGCACCACCGTCTCTGGCACGCTGGTGGCCGCCGCGCGCGCCGGCATCTCGGTGTTTGTGACGGGCGGCGTGGGCGGAGTGCACCGCGGCGGACATCGCACTATGGACGTGTCGGCCGATCTGACGGACCTGGGCCGCACGCCCGTCTGCTGCGTCTGCGCCGGCGTCAAGAGCATCCTGGACGTCGGCAGGACGCTGGAGGTGCTGGAGACACAGGGTGCGTCGCTGCAAGGGAGGGGGAGGGGGCAGGACAAGGCTGTTGGCAGGCCAGGTGGGGTTGGCAGATTGGGCTGCCGGATGGGGGAAGGAGCAGGACGGGGCTGGTACAGACTGTGCTGTGGAGAGGCAGGTTAGGTCTCCGGAGGGGAGCGACAGGCGGGGGCGGGAGATGGACAGGCCGGCCGGCCGGCCGTCAAGGCGGGTAAAGTCGCATGCGGGAAGGGCCTCTAACCTGAGATGCGCATTTTTGGACATAGGCTTTTACATTTTCAGCTTCATAGCTTCGGACTTCGAAACTTTGATCTCTGCGGAGTGTTTTGTTTGCTGTGGCTGAGAGCGAACGAGTACGACGAGAACCTGACATGACGAGCTTCAGTTATGAATGTCAGACTCTCCGTGTGGTTATGGCGTCTTCTCTCACTGCCTGCACGCGCGTGTGTATGCGTGGGCTTACGGAGTGTGCTAATGCTGTCCTCAGACTTGTGTGTGCTGACGGACATCTCCCCGCCTGCCCTCAGGTGTGTGTGTGTGTGCTGACGGACATCTCCCCCGCCTGTCCTCAGGTGTGTGTGTGTGTGTGCTGACGGACATCTCCCCCGCCTGTCCTCAGGCGTGTGTGTGGTGACGCTGGGAGAGAGTGACCGGTTTCCGGCCTTCTTCACCCCCGACTCTGGCTACCGATCGCCGCATCACGTGACCACCTGTTCGGAGGCGGCGGCCGTGGTGTACCAGCACGGCCAGCTGGGCCTGGAGAGCGGCCTGCTGCTGGCAGTGCCCATACCGGACCAGTACAGGGCAGAGGGACAACAGTGAGTCATACCAGGCAGAGGGACAACAGTGAGTCATACCAGGCAGAGGGACAACAGTGAGTCATAGCGGGCAGAGGGACAACAGTGGGTCTTATCTTGGATCTTCAATCCAGGCTCCCATGTCACACTAGTGTGATTAATTTAGGGTGGAAGGGTGGGTATTCGGTTTAGGGTGTAAGATGTACAAATAAAGTTTTTGAAGGAATGGAAATGTTTCAGTTTCAAGAGTTATCGCCGACATGCATATTGTACAGATCATTTGATGATATAATGTGTTTTCGTGGTAAGATATAAATATTGTAGAAAGGTGATGAGGAACCTCATGTGAAGAGTGATGGTGTTCCCACAGGATCCAGGCGGCTATAGAGCAGGCTGTGGGGAGTCAGAGCAGCAGGATACCTTGTGACGTCACACACCGTGTTCCCACAGGATCCAGGCGGCTATAGAGCAGGCTGTGGGGGAGGCAGACCAGCAGGGTACCTTGTGACGTCACATACTGTGTTCCCACAGGATCCAGGCGGCTATAGAGCAGGCTGTGGGGGAGGCAGAGCAGCAGGGTACCTTGTGACGTCACACACTGTGTTCCCACAGGATCCAGGCGGCTATAGAGCAGGCTGTGGGAGAGGCAGAGCAGCAGGGTACCTTGTGACGTCACACACTGTGTTCCCACAGGATCCAGGCGGCTATAGAGCAAGCTGTGGGAGAGGCAGAGCAGCAGGGCATCTCTGGTCGTGACGTCACACCGTTCATCCTGGCTCGGGTCAACGACCTTACCGGCGGCGCCAGTCTAGAAGCCAGTATCCTTTCACTATATTATAAGCTCGCATTGTATCACGTCAAGGGGGCAGATTCCGCCCAGCTTCTGTATTGTTACGCTCCAGATTACCTTACCAAGTATACTTTACTTCTGTAAATATGGAAATTTACTGTAAGCCTATAAGTGGTTCTGTTCTTTTAACCATCATTAACGATATTAGATGCTAGACGCAAGTTGTTTGTGATATGTTGTCTATTGTTCTGTTTGCTTGCATTTTGCTGGTCTCCTTAATTTAGGATCAGATATCCGGTTGGTGGAGAATAACGCCTTGCACGGAGCGATGGTGGCCGTCCAGCTTGCTGAACTAAAGAGGAACAGGTGAGTCGGTCTGACTGACGTAGATGCTTTTCACTAGTTTATCATTGTCGGTGAGTTAATTCTTGCGATTTGTCAAGTCATGTGTAGTCCACTTCATCAATATCCACTTCATCACCTCAACCGATGACGATGTTCCCGGTGAATAAATCCTTCGTGAAAACGGCTGCTAGCAGTCCTGTCAGTTCTCTATTCGAATAAATCCTCCATTTACCTGGGGCGATGTTTGTTTTCGTCTGACGGAAGCTAGCGTAGAAAGTTACTTAAAAAAGCTTTGGTTAAGCGCACCCGTTAGTTCAATGTCAACTTTGTCTATCGGTGCTGTTTGTCGGTGCTACATGCAGTGAAATCTATTGAAACTATTTTTTGCCCTCGCTCCTGATACCGTGGGAGAGGGCTATAGTAATTGCATTGGATTCCACTGCGTGCAGCACTGACAGCCAGAGGTAGAAACAACGGACAGAACTTTTGCACGGACAGAACATTTACCCTAGACTGTACGTAAAGACTCTATCAATTATGTCGTCCGTCATATGAAAACTTGCCCGAATCTATAAATGACCAAAAATATAACAATTTCTAACATTATCAGACCAACTTCGGCGTACCTTCTCCCTGGAAGTCCTCTGTCGAAGGCGTTTAACGTGATTTTCTACGTGGAAACCAGCAGCTTCACTGTTATTTGTACGCTGCCACCTGTGGACAATTGACCAATGAGTGCCAGTGAGTGCCAATGAGTGCAAAGTGAGTGGTTTGAGATGGTTTGTGATGTTTTGTCACAGAAGTGGCCGGAGTCGATCCTGGGCTGCTGGGACAGCTGATCCAGGAGCGCCCGTACAGCCGGACAGTGCTGCTCCTGACGATAGCAGCAAAACCGACACCCCGGACACAGCGGCCGCTGGTATACCCGTACGTTAGTGTGTAGTATACTCGTATGCACATTTCCTTTCGAGTCAGCTAAGCTCTTCGGGTTATTTGAAAGTCGCTATTGAAGTTGACTAATCTGGTGGAGAGTAATCTTGGATCAGTACTCTGCATGGCGAATGATCTGGGTGGAGGTGGAGTAATGCCAACGCACACTGACGCTGACAAATATAGATAAGATGGCGCATGTCTCGGGATGTCGGCCGAAATGTTTGCTTACCGTATTGCTCGCAACGCTGTGATTGTTTGTGATGAAGAATATGAATAAATATATCAATACAATCACGGAAAACCTGATGTGATCGACTGTAGTAGGCTGTGGGAAGTGTTTGAAATAATTCGGGGCCATTTGTGTAATATCTCTGCACATTCGATTTTTTTTTGCTCAGTTTTGTTGTTCGAAATATATTGCCAATATATTATCTGATGTTTTTGCATTTATTTTTGCAGACTGTGATTGGTGGCAGCATTGTTGATTTCGTCGTCAAAATCACTGATGACCAGCTGAAGGTACGAACTACGAACGTACTGTAACAGGTTTTCCATTGCTTGTGTTCCACTACAGGAACACACAAGTCGTCTTTTTGCATGTGGCTACGTGCTGGATTCAACTAACAATATCTGTTGAACCATGGAGTTTAAGAACAGTACGTGAATATGACTGATCCATCACTGCTTCCTGGAGTTATTTTTATGACAAATATTTCTCTCCAAACAGACAGCTAGGCGCATCAGTTAATTCATAATTTGTAACAACGTAGACCCCATAACCTGGTTTAGACGCAGCGATCCTGTCACTACATAGCTGCATTTGATCTGGCTCAACAACAATACCAATCCTTGACGTTTATAAACCTCGCCAACATTGCCTGAATGCACTGTGTCACGATAAACTCTTCATTCGCTTAGCCTCTGGTTCGTCCGTCCCATCACCGTGTTTCCCTTTCCATTCATCCCATCCCTGTGTCTGCCGGTCCATCCATCCCCTCCCCGTGTCTGCCGGTCCATCCATCCCCTCCACGTGTCTGCCGGTCCATCCATCCCCTGCCCGTGTACGCCACCGACATGCCACCCCCGTCCCTCCTCGTGTACCCCCCACTGACCTCCCCTGCCATCTCCAGCTGGACGGCTCCACCCACCGTGGTCACATCGCTCAGAGTTACGGTGGTGTGGGCCGTAACGTGGCCGACGCTCTCTCCCGCCTCGGCCACCGTCCGCACTTCATCTCATCCGTGGGACGCGACCAGCTGGGCCACGCCATCGTCACCAACAACCCGCACATGGTGAGATATGGGAGCCACGCCATCGTCAGCAACAACCCGCACATGGTGAGCAAAGAGCTCCTTACTGTCTGTTCTGTGCCCGACTTTTCACCACCTCACCACCGCTGACTCCCGCTGTGGCTGTACTACACAGGACTGGAGCTGTGTGGAGCGGCAGGAGACGCACTGCACGGCCAGCTATGCGGTCACGGTCGACTGCACCGGCTCCGTACAGTTCGGTGTCGGAGACATGGACATCCACGAGACCATCACTCCACAGCTGGTGGGTAGTCAACACAGGCAAGACATCCTGCGCCCGAGAGGGGCTCTCAGCTAGGAGAGGTAGGGCTATCGCTGCCGAGGCATGTAGTGACATTTCTTACAAGAGACCGCGTCGCTGTCGCTAATTTGATTGTTAGCCACTTAATTTTATCGAGTTCAAGGGAGGTCACATGACCTTACGTAGAGCGACACCGGTCAGCGATCACGTGACCTCTCTCCTCTCCAGGTGAAGCGGCACCAGTCGGCGCTGGTCTCCAGCCCTCTGGTGGTGGTGGACGCCAACACGCCCTCTGCCAGCCTGGCGGCGGCGGCGCGGCTCTGCGGGCCGGCCGGCGTGCCGCTCTGGTTCGAGCCGACGGACGTGAGGAAGGCGGAGAAGGCGGCGGCGCTGACGGCCGGCCCACAGCCCCCGCTGCTGTACAGCTCCCCTAACGCTGCTGAGCTGAGGACCATGCTGGCCACACTCACCACAGGTGAGACACGCAGCCACAGACAGGCAGGCAGTAGGTAGCTGCTGATGGGACTGATGGCAATGACATCCTTATCAGTACCAGCTGACATGTCGCAATTATGCATGGATCGCAGGGATGAATTTCAGTTCGAAGGGTATTTCCACAAAGTTAAGTGACGGTTCTGAAGCGTAAGCTTCCAACGCATCTCTGCAAATGCAGAGGTACAGGTAGATATTGGATCCTAGTTAACCTTTCAATTGAATATAACGGCATATCTTTGATCCGGCCTGGATTAAACACTCAAAATGGAACTACGTTCTACGGTTTCTTGGATCCGATATGAACCCATGCTAAAATAACACATTTATTTTGTGTATTGCTTGACAAAATGTGAAATGATCGTGAACCGTGGCCATTGCTGCCGTTTCTCTCTTCAGAGCGACCTGGCGATTTTCATCTTCTAACGGGCGATGAGCTGCTGGACGCGTGTAGTTTTGAGGCCAGGCCTGCGACTGTGGAACACTTTCACTGATCCTCGTCACCATGGGAAACCAGCGGTGTCTGGTAGGCACCCCTCTGAAGACCGTCACCCAAAAAAATCCCTTCCGGTTTATGTCATAGGTACTTGCTATGCTTATTCCAGTGCCAGTTTATGTTTACATTAGCAAACTTTCGGCCTCTTCAAGTTCAGCTGCCTTCATGTAGTGGCAAAATAGTTCCGTAAAAATGTAGAAGTATGCGAGCATGACACGTAGAGCGTACGACTGAAATGTTATAGCATGGCAGCAACCATCGCCGCGTATTATTTTACTGTACGAAGCTTGCCAGGTGTGCCGCTGGCATCTAAGCGGGATCAACAATGTTTGACCATGAGGAACGGCCCGAGCTAAGAAATAGTTCCAGTCAAATTGTCTGAAGTCATCTGTCCCCTGAATCGGTCTTAGACCGCCCGGGTGAGTTAAGATGAGAGACTTGACGTGGTGTGACATGACGTGGTGTTCTCCGTCAGTGTTTGCATGTGAGCAGGGATCCTCCCCATCGTTGAGTGTGTTTACAGCAAGACTCGATACTCATTGGAAAGATATCCATCATGTCTCTGTATTTGATGAATAACTCGCCGAAATCCAAGTGAATTTGATCCGGACCTACAGGCGTGTTTAGTCTCAATAATGCGTGAAGTACAAGACTAAAACTAATGAGATGGGACTGGTGTTGAGGCGGGAGACATGACCGTCTGTTGCCCCCTCCATCCCCCCCCCGTCAGATCAGCCGGCGTGGTGGCCGGTCCGACCGTCTGCCGCTGGGGCCGGGGGCGCGGGCGGAGCCGGCGGTCACCTGCGGCACCTCGTCCGTCCACTACCCGGTCACCGCCGCCAGCCGGGTGATGAACGTCAGTGGAGCGGGAGACTGGTACGTCAGCGGAGGGCGGAACGGCACACCAGCTGCTGCTGTTCCCAGTAGGCGGGTGTAATGTCCGACTACCGAGCGCCGCCGCGTGTTTAAAAGACGTACAAGCGTGACAGGTGCCGCTTCTATGAACCCAAATCATCCAACAACATCGTGAGCGTCAGCGTGTGTGTGTGTTTTTTTCGGACTGAACCACGGTTATCTTCCGCCCCAAGATGTCTCTTTTTGGACAGTGTCAGTAAACGTAGATTCTCGCTATTGACAAGTATTTAAAATGTACTGACCTGTACATAATATGTGGTGCGCCTCTCTGACCTATGTCCCCCTCCTCCTGCCTCTCTGTAATGGCCCGCCCCGTGTGTTCCCAGCTTGTTCCTCCGACCCATTTCCCTTCCCTCCCTGTCTGCATCATATCTCATCGCCCGTCTCCGTCTCCCTGCCCGTCTCCCTGCCCGTCTCCCTGCCCGTCTCCCTGCCCGTCTCCCTGCCCGTCTCCCTGCCGTCTCCCTGCTCCGGTTCCTGCCCGTCTCCCTGCCCGTCTCCTGCCCGTCTCCGCCGTCTCCCTGCCCGACTCTCCCTGTCCGTCTCCCTGTCCGTCTCCCTGTCGTCTCCCTGTCCGTTCCCGTCCGTTCTCCTGCCGTCCCCTGCCGTCTCCTCTTGCCCGTCTCCCTGTCGTCTCCCTGCCGTCCCCGCCCGTCTCCCAGCCCATCTCCCTATCTGTTCCTGCCCGTTCTCCCTGCCCGTCTCCCTGTCAGTCTCCTGTCCGTCTCCTGTCGTCTCTCCCTGTCCGTTCTTCTGTACGTCTCCTGATCCGTCTCCCTGCCCGTCCCGCTGCCCGGTACTCCCCTGCCCGTCTTCCCCTGCCCGTCTCCGCCTGTCCTGGTCTCCCTTGCCCGTCTCCCTGCCCGGTCTCCCTGCCCGTCTCCCTGCCGTCTCCTGCCCCGTCTCTCCCTGCCGTTCCCCTGCCCGTCTCCCTGCCCGTGTCCCCTGCCCGTCTCCCTGGCGTCCGTCTCCCTGCCCGTTTCTCCCTGCCCGTTCCCTGCCGTCTCCTGCCCGTCTCCTTTGCCCGTCTCCCTGCCCGTTCCCTGCCCGTTCCTGCCCGTTCCCCGTGCCCGTCTCCTGCCCGTCTCCCTAGCGTCTCCTGCCGTCTCCTGCCCGTCTCCTGCCCGTCTTCCCTGCCCGTCTCTCCCTGCCGTCTCCCTGTCCGTCTCTGCTCCGTCTCTTACTACTTGTCACGCCTGCCCTGTTTGTTCCCAGCTGAGCTCCTCGACACCTTACCGTCCCTTGCCCGCCTACCCGTGTCACAGTCTGTAAACAGTAGCGCGCCGTGTGTCCGCAGCTTCAACGCCGGCTTCATCACGGGTCTTCTGGGCGGCCTGGCTCAGGACCGGTGTGTGTGGCGTGGCCAGCAGGCGGCACTACAGGCGGTGGCTGCCGCTGCCGCCGTGCCCAACTCGCTACAGCTGGCCGCGCCGCACAGCCAGGCGCAGGCGGCGGCCGGGTTCGACAGGCTGCTGTGACACTGTGACAGGCTGGTCAGAGCAGCTGCAGCTGGCCGCTCACAGCCAGGCGCAGGCGGCGGCCGGGTTCGACAGGCTGCTGTGACAGGCTGGTCAGAGCAGCTGGCTAACTCTGCTGGACACATCGCTAAGCAGGGAGCTGGTCCAATGACCTGGGCACTGGGCAGAGGTGGTGACTATCGGGGCTGGTCAGACCGGCTGGATTTAGGACATAGGTGTGAGATGCAGTCAGTCTGCTCTGCTGGGACAGCCGTGCTTCCCGAGAAACCAGGCTGAAACTGTCTCAGGACCAAGTCTGGTCGAGTCATGCGTCTGAAGCGGTGCTGATGTAAGGCTACTCACGGATACTCAGGGTGCCATGGTGTTCATTTATACTTGAGTGGGCGGTGACAATGTTAATTACATGACAGAGAGTTTGGGCCAAGCTTCAGACCACCATGAGGTAGTGTTGATATTGGATATAGCGGGGCCTGATCCGGCTGTGTCAGTTTTTGTATTGGGTCTATAAGTATGCTATGCGATGATTGAGTAGCTTGCACACCGTCTCAACCATACGGGTTTTGTGACAATAAGGGCGATTGTTCCTGATCAGTGGACCGTGATTGACCTGAGCTGGGTTGGCAAGCTGGTCATTTGGCTGTTTTGGGTCGGGAGGCTTAGCTGGGTATTGTGGACAACATTACCATCGCGGGGTATCTGTCATGAAACATGACAGCAGCTGTGTTTGATTGAATCCATGTGACTTCTCGAGTTCCGGAAGGGTGAGAGAGCTTTTACGTTTGAAGCGTAAAATGGCGAAGTCTAAAACAGCAAAAAGGCCCCAAGAACAATCATAGGCTGTCTGAGATAATGTTTGCTGTCATTGTGCTTAGTAATTTCTTTATTTTAACATACACAAGTTCAGAAAAGATGTTGTCCAATAGGTACAATAAAGTGCAGCGAAATACGTCGTTTGTAATTAGGTTACAAATTAGCTCTGTTATTGGGGGATTTGATGTTTGTATCTCCAATCATTCGTCGGTTGTTAGGTACCAGGCTTGTTTGTATTGTATTCGCGGAATCTCACTGCAGTGGCTCTCCGGTGACTAAAGCTAGTTTTGCCATTTCCGTTTGCATCGTTATGATCCAGTTGAAGTCATTCGTTGCCGAGACGTTGGCTAATGACGAACGACTGATGAGAGGCAGTGTGAGTCATCTTCGAGAAACATTTCGTACAGACTGGCTATTCGCAGGGTTCATTTTATCGAGTGCGGATGGTTTTAGCAGCATGTGATGCGAATTGCGAACTGGTTTTCTATTAATTAGATGGTAGGCCAGTGTCCGTTCCGGGTAACAGTGTGGATGTTGCGTGTGATAGCGCTTGGTTTGCGTGTTGTTACGGTACGGGCTCGGGTGACGAAAGGTGTTGATCTGCCTGTTTTCTACGTAGCTTCGCGGTTGTTAAATCCCACGTCGTCGGTCGGTGGCATATCTACTAGGATTTCCCATGCTCCTTGGATGTGTCACTGTCATTGCATTACTGCCAAATCGCGGAACAGTTTTCTACTTCAAAGAACGGATGCTGGTGCTCATGACTGTTGAAATGTTTTGTATTCGTGTCTTTCCGATTTCAAATACAGGTGATTACAACTGCTGCTGGCACCTTCGAAATGATAGCCACAGAAAGATGAAGGGAATTTCGGTGTCATTCCGTAAAAATGTTAATTTCTTTGCTGCCTTTTATTCAAATTACAATTCACGCAATATATATTAAAAAGTGTCGAGAATAAATGCCATTCCCTTTTAATGATACAATCCTTCAATAAATATAGTGTGCCAAGTTGATGACTTGTCGCTCCTGTACGGAGGCCGGGCAGTTTGCACAGTTAGTTGGCCGCTTCCATCCTCAGCGCCGTGGCAGGACGTTTCTCCAGGCTCCCATTGTAAACCGGCGTCTGCAGCGCTGACCGCCGCCCCTGAAACGGTGAAAACAGGGCCGGTTATCAGGCAGCTTAGGCAGACTTGTCGAGGGAACGGTTCGGGGTGCATAGCCTCGGAAAATGTCATCTCAAACCCACCGGACAGGCTGAGCCCTGGCGGAGAAAAGCAGAAGCGGCGGACGCATACTTGGAAATGCCGAATAAAAATACCCGACCGGTCATACTCAGGGAGCCATAAGTCAGTCAAAAACTAAAAATGCTTTGAAATTTGGTTTGGGCGTCGTCCATACTTGATTCTCCGATATATGTTCCGTTTTTATATTAATTGATGCTTGATATGATTTGATAAAAACAAATATTTGAGATGGAACAAATCCAAAAAGTATAAAATTGCAAACATCAACGGAATATATATATATGAGAACCAAGTATGAACATTGGACAATGTCCAAACCGAATTTAAAATCAATATATTTAGTTTTGACTGACTTATAGCTCCCTAAGTATGAGAGATCTGAATTTTGTATTCGACATTTCGAAATATGCGCCGCGGGCCTGACAAAAGAGTGGAAACTTTCTCATGACGAACAATATCAACGTGCACGCATATCGGGTTTTAAAGTGGCTGAATGCGATGCCAAGATATGAGAACCCATTAACTGCTACCGTGATACCAGCGGTGAAGGCAGCACATACTAACCGGCGAATGAGGAAGGCGTTTGTCTGCACGGTCCCCAGCTGTGGGAACACTTCACACAGCACCGACGCCCAGGACATGCCGTTAATGGCGTCCAGTTGGGCTGCAACACAAACAGCTGTCAGACATAGGATACACTCGAGATGTCGAGATATTGTACTAAAAGTACTAACTTAGCAATTTATTTTACCTCAATCCTCATATTGAACATAATGATGTGCTAACGAGATCGACATGCTCATTGCTTTTATGGGTCAGCGCAACTCTGATGGACGTTCGCAGTACCCACACATAACCTACACACTTACTATGCATCCCGCAAAAACAAACATCACCAGCAACGTTCGGCAGCCTCTCTGCACTGCTCAGTGCTTACCGCTGCTGAACATGGAGCTGTCGTGGTTGTAGAAGTGGCGGTCGGCGTACTTGAGTCGAGTGAACTGTTCGGCCAGCAGGCACTGGAAGGTGGGGCCGACCAGGGCGCCCTCTGCAGGGTCCTCGACCACGCCGCCCACAAACAGGTCTACATCCTCCACGGAGCGGTACACGGAGCGAAGCTGCGACACCTGGCGGAACAGCGGTACTGACAGAGGAGACAGCGGTACAGCGGTACTGACAGAGGTACAGCGGTACTGACGAAGGTGGGGGCGGTACAGCGGTACTGACAGAGGTACAGCGGTACTGACAGAGGAGACGGCGGTACAGCGGTACTGACGGAGGTGACGGCGGTACTGACAGAGGTGACGGCGGTACTGACGGAGGTGACAGCGGTACTGACAGAGGAGAGGGCGGTACAGCGGTACTGACAGAGGTGACGGCGGTACAGTGGTACTGACGGAGGTGACGGCGGTACTGACAGAGGTGACGGCGGTACAGTGGTACTGACGTACTGACGGAGGTACACTCTCTCAGGCTAGCACACCGCTCAGTAGGCGTCACCCAGCTACGGTCGTCACTGGCTGTCTCCAAGTGATTCGAACGTATAGTTATACTGTCTCGTGGTAAACATTGAAAACTATGCAAGTCTATATCCAACAGTCACGGACACTGAGTCCTCCTAATCATCAGACCTGAGTCCTCCTAAGTCATCAGACCTGAGCCCGCTCACTCCACGCCTCAGCCTGTCCCTGTGCACACGGTCCAGTGTGGTGACCAGCTCACCCTGGCCGCCGGCATGGTGTCGTTCAGGTGGTCCCATCTGGTGGGCGGGTCGCCGAGTTGTGGGCAGGCGGTGCGCAGGGCCGTCCAGGTCTGGCTGTAGCTGGCGATGGCGTGGTCCCTGGCTCGCTGGATGTTCAGAGCCACCAGGTCCAGGCCGTGCTGTGCACACGGCGCCGATTCAGTCACATGGGCTGACGGAATTATAGGGAATTTATCGTGGAGGGAGTGTTTGATAGTAGCGACGAAGTGATTCTGTCGGGTCAGCCGTCATCACAAGTAATAATAAGCTGAGCTTGGTGTCATTTTGCTCCAATTAATTAAGGAATTTGATGACGATATTCACAAACAAGTGACGTTCGCGTGAGCATGAGTGAGTCGAATCAAATGTCAAGTAACCAGGTGAAGCTGTTCTCCAGTGCACCACGGTCCACGACCAACCCACCTGTTTGACGTACCCGATTATGTTTACATAACCGACTGCTTATGGCTGCACTTCTGAAGTTACAGAGGACCCCCCCCCTCCCCCTCCCCGTCTCTGTAGGCCGAGACTGACCTGACAGCTGACACTGACCTGTCTCTCGCCTCTGAACAGCAGGCCGACGATCTCGCGTGAGAAGGTGCTGTCCATCCGCTGGGCTGGCTGGCTGATAAGTCCGCGCACCAGCGACAGTAGCATGCCCTTCTGCTGCATGTGGCCGCCGGGGTTAAAGAAGATGTCACTGAGGCGCAGCGACCGGCCGCGGCCTGGGGTACTGTCGGGAGAGGCAGATAGTGAGTCATGACAGACGCTGACGGGATGACAGCGGGTCATGACTTGAGCTTCGTTTGTTAAGACAACTGAAATGTGCTTCCCTAGACCATTGGTTCCCAGCGACAAGGTCTGTGGCTACTGGTTACTGGTTACTGGTCACTGGTTACCCTCTTTTGATTACCACAACGACTCATTCGTTACCCTCTCCCCCATTACACAGATCGCAGTTTTCGGTTTCAAGCTATGCGGTACAGCATAACTTGAGGCGTTTGGTACTAGCGCCATCTAGGGACAGGAATATAAGAATACATGTGCGCGCCGCTGTAGCTCACAGCCTAAGGCAAAAGCTGTGTTCCCTAACGTATACGGTATAACATCACGTTAACTGTAAGAAAACGGAGCATCATTTATCAGTAATTGGTGATGATGCTCCGTGCGGTGATTTGGCAACAATATGTCAGTGGAGCAGAAACGGGTATGCATTGAGCGCGACCATCAAACGAACCAGCTACAATATCTCACTTGCTGATCAGTTGCCACTACCCCTCCCCCATCGGACGGTTCCATTGCCTGAAGTGGGGTTATTATCCCCCTCCCCTGTTTGAGAATCACTGCTCTAGATTCTTCACTTTCAACCTATACAGACTGGTACCAAGTCAGAAGCCCAAGAGCTTGGTTCGCTTTATGTACGCCAAACTCTCGTCTAGCAGCCGAGAACGGTCATACAACCTCATTCATACCGTCACCAGCCTGAATTGTCCCGTGACCGGACCTGATTTGTCCCGTCACCTGACCTGATTTGTCCCGTCGCCAGACCTGATTTGTGCTGTCACCAGACCTGATTTGTCCCGTCACCTGACCTGATTTGTCCCGTCGCCAGACCTGATTTTGTGCTGTCACCAGACCTGATTTGTCCCGTTACCTGACCTGATTTTTCCCATCGCCAGACCTGATTTGTCCCGTTACCAGACCTGATTTGTCCCGTCACCATACCTGATTTGTCCCGTTACCAGACCTGATTTGTCCCGTCACCAGAACTGATTTGTCCCGATACCAGACCTGATTTGTCCCGTCAACATGCCTGATTTGTCCCGTTACCAGACCTGATTTGTCCCGTTACCAGACCTGATTTGTCCCGCCACAGGGAGTGTCCGAAGCGGAAGGCAGCTCGTTTGGCGAACTCGTTGAGATGCCGGGGTGGTATGTCGGGCCGGTATCGCCGGCCGGTCGAGCCGCCAGCTGACGCACAGGGCAATCCGTCACCAGCGGCAGCCATCGGAGTAGATAAGCGCTGCATAGCGCCCCGTTCACGTGACCGCTCTCCCTGTCACACACACACACCAGAAGGGGCGGTCAGACAGGCGCAAGGTGAGCAAGGTGCAGACAGGTGTTGATATGGGCAGCCAGCAGTGACAAAATTCCGGCGGAATGTCGAGTGGTCGGAAACCTTGGTCGAGTCGATCATGTAGATAAGAATAAAAGAAATGGACATGCTTACCGGAAGAGATAGACGATGCTTGAACGAGTAGAGAATCGGCAGTCCTTACTCAAGAATTCGAATGAATGCTCTACGAAACATGCTTAAAATTTAATTTGAATTACTGAATTAAAACTTTAATTTTGAAATATTTCTGAACAGCGTAACACATCACACGCATCAACAACTCCCAGAACATCACAGCGTACGCATCCACTGCAGAACAGCACCTGAAACACATCCTCTTCAGAGGCTCTTGGGTTGAGACGTCTGAGGATGTTGGCGATCCTGTTGTGCATCATGACCCAGACGTTGTGGATTGCAGTCAGAGAGATCTGCTCATTGACTCGGGAGTCGCCTGCAACACAACACATCTTCAGTGCTGGAAGCTGGTGGGATGAGGATGTGATGGATACCACGGATTTGTTCTATTATTAGGTAACTGCACATTAATCCTATTCCCTGCGGGGGCAGATTCTCCCCCCCCCCGTTAGTTTTTCGCTTGCCGCGTCTGAAGCCGCGAGGTCTAGCGTCTTGAAACTTTGTGACTTGTCCTATAATTGAATTACGCGTGTTGTGTCAACAATTTGGAAAATCACCAGGCAGAGCCGATGCGCAGAGCCGGTGCCATCGTCATGTTTTTGGAAGGGAGTCACGAATGCCGTTGTGCGGCGCATACTTCGTAGGTAGTTTGTGGTGCATGCAATACATGCATCAGAATATATGTGACTGCAATATATATCATACATACTTACATTGTACATATTTGGGATCAGAGGCGCACTCAGGTACATAAAATGGGAGGCGATATCCTTCGTCAAATAAGGTTCAACTTTAACTTAGTAAGATGATAAGAGGCGTTAAACTCATGGTTACAGCAACAAAGCCCACATGTGACGTTTATATCCTCCCAAACAATCACGAATAACACATATTTGTTATCAGAAAATCCACACATTTTGCATCCCCTGAATACGTCTGTGATTTTCATTTTGGCACTTGTCCTTTTCATATATTGAAGATCAGTGCATTTGAAGCTTAAAAACGTTTTGGGAATGAATATCGGTTTAACCATATGGCTGCAACGACCTTTCAAAAATACCCCAAAAGTCGTATTTCTTGCCCCCTGGCCCCCATTTTTTAACAAAAAATATATTATGGGGTCAAAAGGCCATGACGTGTCATATTGCATATTGTCATATTGCATATCATATTGCCATGACGAATCAAATGGTGTTTGTTCCATCGAAATCGGCCGAGCGGTTCTCGAGATCTCTGGGGGGCGGAATCTGCCCCCGCAGGTTAACGTAATTCTGGCCGCCCGCAGGAAATAGGGCAAACCATGAAGTAACAAGGATCAACCTATATCGACGTTTTCAACGTCAAGGGTAGGTCACCTGCTTTTAATGATCGAAATCACTCGTTATCTCCTCCCCAATTGCCGACTGCAGAGTCCGCGGTTGTCGGCTTCAAGCTTTGCGGTACAGCCTAACTTCAGGCGTTTACTACTAGTGCCATCTAGGGACGGGGATATCAGTAGACAACAGCTTTGCCGTCCCCGTGGCCGGGAGGGTATGATTACGGGCTCATAACACATGCTGATGCCTGGCTCGGGATCCTGTGCAGGGTGGTTGCGTGCAATGTATACCGGTGAGGACAAGTGGCAATTGACCGGAAAATGTCCACGTGGCGGCCGTGTCGCAGCGTTCTGTGACACCGCGTTCCTCCGCGGTTCTGTCCGGCTGGAAGGCCTGGAGCAAAATCCTCTGTTGAACTTGTATCGCCTGTTGATAACGTGATGACAGTAAAACAGGAATCGTGATATATATATTATATATATATTATTATATTATATTATATATATATATATATATAATACCTGATCCTGATCCTGATAACCTGATAATACCAGATCAGCCCTGATCACCCCTGATCAGCCCTGATCAACTCTGATCAGCCCTGATCAGCCCTGATCAGCCCTGACCAGCCCTGATCAGCCCTGATGAGATCCCAGCAGCCACACCTGGCCACCTGCCCTCTGCACTGCCTAGCCGGTACTGACCGGCGCGGAAGCAGACTCCTCTGTTCTTAGCGCAGCCCTCTGCACCGTGAGCGCCCCGCGGCAGCCGGTTGTTGGCGGAGGTGCGTAGTAGCCGGGAGCTGCCGCGACGGAGCTGCGCCAGCTCGACGGCGCTGCTGCCGTACACGTTACTGCCGTCTATCCAGTGTGTGATCTGGTTCACCTGGCGGGTATGGTGGGTGGGGAAGCAAGGTCGGACGCTGCGGCGCTACGCATCTATAGAGGACGGTGGCAGCGACAGGATCTGATAGAAGTGATGGTCTTGTAATGACGGCACTGAAACACCACAGACGACAGGCTAAGGGACAGGGGTAAGATGATAAGGGACAACAGATGAGAGGTGACAGATGACATGGACG
>VOPJ01001505.1:0-29897 GCA_014673585.1 Semibalanus balanoides
GCTGTGTACTCTGAGTAGTAATGGCTGTGTACTGTGTGTAGTAGTGGCTGTGTACTGTGTGTAGTAGTGGCTGTGTATGTGGATCTGACTTTGTCTACTGTCGGTCGGCAGGCGGCGGTGAAATCGCTGACGGCCAGTCTGAAGGCGGAGGCGACCGCCATCGCCGGATTGCAGGACCAGGTGCGCGCAGAGGGAGCGCCCGAAACTGCCGAGCGGATTGCCGAGCTGCAGCGCCAGGACAAGTGAGGCCACCGACCCCGACCCCGACCCCGACCCTGAATCCATCTCAGTCCCATCTCAGCCAGCTCAGTCCAGCTCAGTCCAGCTCAGTCCCAGCGGTTCAGTCCAGCTAGTCGCAGCTCAGGTCCAGCTCAAGTCAGCTCAAGTCCAGCTCAGTCCAGCTCAGTCCAGCTCAGTCCAGCTCAGTCCAGCTCAGTCCAGCTCAGTCCAGCTCAGGCCACCCCTGCACGGCGCCGCGCCCAGTCCAGATCCGCCCCGCCTGAAAGGTACCAGGTTCAAGTCCCTGCCACTCCCGGATCACTCACCCCATGTGTGTGCATGTATCGTCTCCGAAGGCCTGAATAAACAGAGTGACAGAACGTTAAGCCCCAATAATTATTGATTGCTGATTACACGGCCTATTATCAGAGTCACTCGTCAATCGTCACAGCGGTGTCTAACCACGTCCCCCTGCCCCGTCACAGCGGTGTCTAACCACGTCCCCCCGCCCCGTCAGAACCCTGCGGGAGTACCTGACCCAGCACGCCACCGTCTCCGAGCGGCTGGTGGCCGGCAAGCTGGGCAAGCCGCAGTTCGTCGAGCAGGAGGCGCAGCTCAACAAGAAGAAAGAGGAGGTAGTCCAGAAGATGGAGGCAGTCGTCGCCTCGCTGTAGACGGCCTCTGCCGACCCACAGCCGAGCTGCGGGAGTCGGGAGTCGGCGCTGCCTGACCTGTAGACGGCCTCTGCCGACCCACAGCCGAGCTGCGGGAGTCGCCGTGTGTGAAGAGCGGGGAGTGGGCTCCGCTGGCCGCCGAGGTCGAACACGCCCCTGACGGTCAGTGTGCCGCGCGGCCGCTCACTGCCTGCCCGCCTGGCTGTCTGTGGCGCTCACTGCCCGCCCGCCCGGCTGTCTGTTTGCGTGTGTGGTTTTGCGCGTATGTGTGTGTGTGAGTGTCTTGTCTGAGGTGTTCGTTTGTTTTGTTGTGGCCGCCGCCGGTGGCGGGTTGTGGTTGTGTTTGATCAGGGAGGCGTCCCCGCGTTCCGGCACTGCAGTGACGGCCTCCTCGCGCCAGGGAGGTACAGTCCTGTCTCTGGGGAGGTCCTCGCTCACTCCGCTGTGCTCGACAACGGCAGAGGTGCGTACATCGACAAAACTTGATACGCGTTCAAAGAACTTATATCGTGTCAAACAAATCTAGCATTCACATATATTAAAAGCTACCGAGTATCGGCGATCGAGTGGTTTTCTACCAATCATACCTTCGGTGTGTTCATAGCATGAATTCAAATTTATCTCTGCAGTTGCTGTGTATCATGTTTCGGGGCCGGTGTGTTGGCATGTAAGGCTGTCGGGGAGTGTGCCGGACGGAGAAAAGAGCTGCCGCTGGGTGTGTCACCGGGTCACCTGACGGCTATCCGACACAAGCACCGTGCCGCTGCCGGCGGCCGGGCAGGCTCTCAAACGACCTGTGGTTTGCTAATCGCTTCGAGTGAGGGGTTGGTGGTGATAGTGTTGTGTGTTGTGGCCGCCTGGGGGCGGGTTCGAGTGAGGGGTTGGTGGTGATAGTGGTGTGTGTTGTGGCCGCCTGGGGGCGGGATAAGGCTGGCTCCGCACGTGAGCCGGGCGATGCCTGTTTGACGGCCGTCGGGGTGCACACCACCGAGTAAGACGGCGCCGCGTCTGTAGTCTAAACCCGGCCGGCGCCGGGCTGGGCAGCGTGGTGCGACAGCGACCATCCAGCAAAGCCGACTACAGACGGCCGCGTCTGTAGTCTAAACCCGGCCGGCGCCGGGCTGGGCAGCGTGGTGCGACAGCGCGGGCGGGCTGACTTGAAACTTGTGCTGTTCTTTTTAATACACATTCCCACGGCACGTACTGGATCTACGATATTGAGCGGCAGATATTGCTGTCACGACATTCGGTATGCAAGCGGTAACGGCGAACGGACTCACCTGCTTCTTGAAAGGTATGAGACTTGTCACCTGTCATCTATCACTTCTGGTGTGTGTGTGCGCGTGCGTGCGTGCGTGCGTGCGTGCGTGCGTGCGTGCGTGCGTGCGTGCGTATTTGTAACCTGCCTTTTAATGTTGGGCTCACTGCTGTTGTCTGATAGTGGGCTTAATCTCACAAGATGTCAGTCACTCCATCCTCCGAGGACCATGTCAGCTACCAGGTGCCCGTTTGACCACTGCCAATAGAGTATCGCCGCCAGCGCTGACGTCCATGTCGTGTTGCAGCTCTTCCGGATGCACGAGGCCGCCGTCCACGCCAGACCCTCCGTCTCCATCACCGCCGACAGAGTCAGCCGACCACAATCGGGTCTGCCGCCGACTCCAGCGAAGATTGCCCAGTAAACATTTCGACGTCGGCAGATGTCGGGATCTCGGTAGCGGCATGCCGACGTCAAGAGCTGATGTTGTCCCGACGTCGGCTGGAACTCGGCTGAACCTCGGCATATGCGGACCTATACGAAGTGTAGTCAACGTCCAGCCGACGTCGGCCTGACGTCGGCCTGACGTCGGCATGTTTACTGGGAAAGCTACAATACAAATGTTTTTAATTAACTTTGGCTTTTAAATTGAGCCCTGGCGGGGGTCATTTTAACCCCCCATGATATTTTTTTCTCTCAAAAATAGCGGAAAACCACGGCGCGCAGCAGCGCCATATTTGGCACAACTATGCATACTGACGTCTCCGGGGATGGGAGGGAACGTCGCTCGTCTCGGCAGAGCGAGGAAGGGTCTGGCCCGATGCAGATGGTTGAGCGGGAGAGGCTCTCCTTGACGGTAATTTCTGGCCCCAGGGCCATTTCATACATTAACCCTCGCCTTACCGTCTTCCGTTTCCCCACCTTCGCGTACGGGGGGGGGGGCTGAACAAGGATCCCCTGTTAACTTCAAACCAAGCAATCATAGAGCACGCGGGTAAGAACCAGCATATTGCCTGCATGTGAGGAAATATAACCATAGGCGTAGGACGGGGAGGGGCCGAGGGGGCAATGCCCCCCCACACATTCACACCACACACACACAGCACACACACACACACACACACTTTTCAGGCTGGGGGGCCAGCAATGTTAACTGGCCCTCCTACTTTTGAAAGATTTCTCCTCCTCCGGTAACTTATATTTGTTCGATATGAATGCTTTAAAGTTGTGAAAATATTATGAATTACATCCCCGCAATACCATAAATACTTGAACGAAAAACGGCGAATTAAGGGCTGCCAAAGCCCACTTTTTAAGTTTCTGGCATTCCAATAATATACAAGTTTCTCTACTTTGGAAATAATTTTTTGTACTTTTATTCACTGATAATGATTCCATGTGAATGCCTTTAAAGTTGGCAGAATATTAAGAATTTACAACTTCAGCATCATAGCCGTAGGAACGGTGACTGGGGGGGGGGGGCATGATCCCCACTTTTAGGCGGGGCGGATAATGTTAAACTGGCCCCCTCACTTTTGAGCAAGCTATCGATCTCTTTTTTTGTTGTTTTAGATGAATAACTGCAGTTGGGAGAATAACTAGGTAACTAACTAATTCACGACCTCGCGTAGGGAAGGGGACAGGGGCCATATGCCCCACTTCTTCGCCTGGGGTCTCAACAAATAGAACTCGCCTCCTCAAGTTTTTGAGCCATTTTACCCTTTTGATCACTGATATTTGTTCGAGATTAACCTCGCCTACGGACACGTTTTTCACCTTCGCCCTCACCGGGAGGGGGGGGGGCTGACAGCCACCATGCTACTCAAACCAAGCAAGATAGAGCTACACAAAAAAACAGCATGCCCACACTAACACACGTATTGTGGTTACCACATGGGTTTTTAAGATGGGCTTAATGTGGGCTCAGCATGGGCATGGGCTTGCACATGGGATTTGGGAAATGGGTCTCATGTTTGGGCCTGAGGTGGGCACAACGTGAACATGGGGCATGACGTGGGCAATACCCATATGGGCACCTGTGGGTTTTAGGAGGTTAGGAAGGTGGGATGCTAGTCCATAATGGTAACCATGTGGAAACCTCTTCTAAAACTATGTGGGCACCAGTGGGAAAGGTGGGCAGCCCTTTTGATTACCATGTGGTTACCATGTGTCTGTGTTATGTGGGTGTTTGCTTGTCATACGATAATCTGATGGCAATATCATTTTTTGATGCAGGTCAAAAGGTGACCTCCCGGGTCCAAGGTGACCTCCCAGATCGACTCCCGTCCAAAAAATAGTGATTTGCTAGACCGTCGTAATTATTAAAGGTTATGAAAATAAATGATGTGGTTAGCGTTAAGGTTGTTGGTCGTTGAATTAGCTTCTGTCATATATCACTTTTTAGCTCTGGTTAGTTTAATAACCTCTTAGGTCCACGGGAACATCGTCACCATAGAGGATTATTGCTATGGGCGAATTAGGAATTAGCAACCTCGACTCGATCACGTCCAGAATGGCGGATTCAGAAACCTCAAAAATAGAAAATGAATAAATGCAATAAAAGGCTGTTCCTAGACCCATTTTTAGTCAAACAAAAATACAAAATAAACGTTTTTGCATTGGCCAAACAAAACAATGATAGTAATAATAATAATATATAATTAAAAAATAACATAAGTTTTTTCACTACTCAGTCCAAAAATAGAGTTATAATTGCTTTAATTTTTGTTTTTGGTATTGTTTATTATATCAGTTCTCAAGTTCTCTCAGGACGTATTCTGTTTTTTTAAAGCATCATTGACAATTTCGATTTTGTAGTGATACAAAGCAGTTTTGACTCTTAGTCTTTGGGGTCAAAAAACATAGTTTTTGGATTTCGCCGAAATAACCATGTTAACAGAAACTATGATTTTATGTTAAATTTTCCGTTTTCCATTTGCTATTTACTGAAAACTCTTTTTTTCTAATATTTTTTTCTAAAATAATTGTCGTTTTTTACAAACATGACGCCCACTAAAACATAATTATCTCAAAACTGCTTGCCAGCTGTCAATGAATTTTAGACAGCATGCGTATAAGTGGTTGTAAACTCATCTACTGTAAATTTCAGAGCGATGTGATTTATCCTGTAAAAAAAAATCAGGGGGTCTGTCAGCCCCCCGTAGGGCGAGGGTTCATATTTTAAGTTGAGACGAATAACAATTAATTCACTAAACCCCACAATGATATAACTCACAAGCATACTTCAGAACCGGGGGTAGGGTAGGGAGGCCAGGGCCCCGAGTTTTAGGTCGAGGGAGCTAACAATGTTTACTGCAACCCACTTTTGAGGCGGTTGCTCCTCTTACATCGCTGATGTTGATTCGGTTGTCTTTCACTGCCATGATTAGTTTATGATTACACCTAAATTGCAACCGTCAATATCAAAGCTTTGTAGAGCAGTGGCGGATCCAGGGGGGGGGCCGTTAGGGGCTGAAGCCCCCTGCGATAGAAAAGTGCCGCCCCCGGGCGCGAAGGCGCCCGGGGGACTTCGGTGGCCGGTATGAATTTGCAGGCGCCGAAGGCGCCTGCAAATCCCATCGCTGGCATCATCCCGCTTCTAAGGGCAAAATTCATGTTATCAGAGGCACAATATACCGCCCTTCGGCAAGAAAAATGCCGGCCCCCGGCAAATGCCAGATATACCGCCCCGAAGAAATGCCCCTGATTCAGTATACAGAGATAAATGTGATATTTAACATTACGTCTGAGCGTTGCATGGAAAGAATTGAGTTCGAAAAATATTTCCGACCGCACCCCCCCCCCCCCAAGGCGATGAAAGTAGTGGTCCTCGGGTAAAACAGCCGGCTAGATTCGCCCCCTTGGGGGCCCCTCTGGACCAATGGCCGCCCCCGTCACCGAGAAAATATGCCGCCCTCGGGCCTGAAGCCCCTGGCCGTGAGAATCCTGGTCCGCCACTGTGTAGAAGTATAACTAGCAATTGGAAGCCAGGGGACAAGGCCCGTTTTTTTAGACAGGGGCCAAGGACAATTAAACGCTCCCCCTACTTTTGGTTAAATATCCGTCCGCCAGATGTAAGTCCCACTCCGCGCGCAGCTCAGTCGGGAGAGCGTTTATAATACATATCTGCCCCCCCCCCCTCGTCAACGTGGTTTCGAGTCGCTTAGGCGCTCATATTTAGGTCCTAATAGGGATGGCCTGTGGCAGATGGCAGCGCCGCATTCTAAGTCAGACGATTGCCAGTGTGCTATTCGGAAATGCCGAAATCAAAATCCAGACTATCATACTTAAGAAAGCCGTCAGTCAAAAACATAGATATTGCTTTGATTATATGGTTTTATTATGTTCATATACTTCGTTCTATGAATATATGTATTTCGTTGTGAATGGTTGTTTTGATAAAGTATAGATTTTTCGATTTCTTCTTTCACATTTTTTTTAAAATATTTAAAAAACAAAATATCTTAAATGGAGAACCAAGTATAATGGTATTAATGGACGATGCCAATAGAATAACAGAGCAATATTATATTTTTGATTTACATATAGCTCCATATGTTGTTAACCGATAAGTGATTTTCCCCGAAACCACGATTTTTACCGAAAGAGTGCATGTTTAAGCTTAAATCAACATAAGGTGACTGGTCCAAATACAACGGAGAAAAAAATGGGGTGCCCTTTTTGCCACACAAAGATGCCCCCCGGAGCCGGAGAGATCCAACCAGTGGTGCCCCCCCCACTTTTTCAAAACGTTCCTACGCCTATGTTTATGGTACTGTAAGATTTTTCGCAGACCCTTGCAAAAGGCGCATATAGCCACAGCGTGCCCAAATTGCACCATGACCGGGCGCATTTAGGTGACCTTCAGTTTCAATAATATTTAAAGGAAATAGTTCACCTTCAACATGGGTTTTGAACTGAGATAGCAGTTTTGTAGCGTGGGGTGTTGAAAAACCCTTAACTGCAAGTTTTCTGGGCGAAAGGGCAGTCTCCAGCCGAATTATTTGAACTTTGTCGAAGGATTGGTGGGCCTCACACCACCTGGGAGAGGGTTATCAGTAATACTTACGCGACTATACATTCTGAAATCTGATTGGCTGAGCCACGTTTGTCGTTGCGGAGAGTACGCATGATAGTTTTTGATGAAATTAATATTTACGTCCCTTCTGTCCTGAATCGGCGCGATGTATGCTATTTTTGACCTGAAAGATTTGTATTTGAAAATATAATCAAATTGTGTTTGAAAAAAAAATCCAATGTGAACTATTTCCTTTAACACTGTTGTTTGATTTAGCAAATATACGAAATGAAACCGTTCGGTATCACAATGTGTATGTAAGTTGTGTTTGGACCGCAGTCCAACGTACGCTAGATTTATGTGAGAAAAGGTTAAATACCATGAAGGGTTAAATACCACTACAGGGTCAAATACCACGCGTGCCTTTAATGCCCCGTGGGTGCCAAGTGTTATAGCGTCCTGGCGCAATATGTATGGGCGCGATTCTGAATTCACTGCATGTGAAAAAACAGCAAATGCGGCGGACCATGTTTGGTTTTGAATCTGGCTTTTTCGCTTAACCCTTTAGTGGCGGGGGGGGCAAATATTTGCCCACCCTCATTGTTTTCTTAGATATCTCCGAAAACGGCTGCGAGTAGGCTTATTAAAATTTCGGACTTTTCCTAATTGATTTTCAACATCTGGAGTTAATTTTTGAGTTTGCTGACTTGAACAGAGGCGGTTCCCCCCCCCAAAAAGGGGCCCCAGTTTTTGGGAGGACTTTTCGGTGACAATTGGCGATAATACGGAAATCGCGATCTTCACCTGGATTCTTCCCTAACTGCCCTCAAGCATGAGGAAAGTTGCAATAGGTTTAGTTTTTTTAAATAAGTTCAAAATAAGTTGACTGTTCATGAATTTGTACTTTTTACGCAGGAGGCGGTTTCAGGTACTTGAAAAGGGGGGATTTTTAAAAAGTATGAAGCTAGCTGACAGTCAATAAAGCAATATAAATTGCGTTTATAGCTATGTAAGATGCTGAAGATAGTTTATCCTTTTAATTTTGGAATAATTTATTACGTCTTCAGTTTTTCAATTGTTTCGTGTCCAGGCACAGACAAGGGGGTAACTTGCATAGTGATAACGTATACCAGCGATTACGGGCGCAATAAACAGAATAGGTTGAGCCATGATGACTGGAAATATAAAGTCTAGGAGAGGAAAATAAATTAATTTTATTGTAGATGGCCGCGCACAAGGAACCAAAAACGGGGTTCCATATTAATTGCGGAAACTTTGATGCAATGGGCCTCGGACATAAATTACTGCAGATTTTCCGATGAAAAAAGCAGCAGGGGGTCCTTTTTTTAATATTTGAAGAGAATAAGGCTAGAGAGCCAGTAGGGTTAAAAGCGGGCACTTATGTGAATTAAAAATTGCAAGCAACTAGTAATTGTTGACTAGTTAGTATTATATTAGCGGATTTATTCCTATCAAAAGTCTTGCACCTCCCCAAATGTGGATCCTGGATACGCCTATCGATGATTTTGGCAGCACTTCAAAATGGAATATCTATGACCGTAACTGATTTATATTCCTTGTAGAAAGCATGACTGCGGATCATATTTTTGGTATATTTTCTGCCTCCTTTTTTCGTTAACCTGGGCACCGCCTCTGGGACAAAAATATGTTTAATAACTATTTTGTATGATTAAAAATAATAACTATGCATTTATTCTAGAAAAGCCACCAAAAACGTTTTGATTACGCTTTTTACTTTGCCCCCCCAATTTGTGACCCTGCACACGCCTATGATTTTTAACATCGTCATCCACATATCAATTTCCTACTCGATGTCTATCAATCACTGATTGATGAATTAAAATCGGTTGATAACACGGCAGCTGTGTTGGATAAAAAATATAAATTTTGTAACTTTTGTGCCCCTGTTGCCCCCCTATTTAAAGAATTTTAAATTCATTTTTTTATAAATGTAGATCATGTTAAGGTGAATCGACAACGTTTGATTTTTGAAAATCGGACGGGTGATATCAAGATCTCCCGGGGGGCGAATATGCCCCCCTGCCACTAATAGGGGTAGCCGGGAGCCTGCCACTAATAGGGTTAAAGGGAATACAAATGCCTGTCTAATCCTGATTCAACCTACTTCACCATCGTCCTACTTCACGATACAAATAACGGAACAGTAAACATGCATGTTCCAGATAAGAAAACACAACATTTCGAAAAATGACTTCCTGACAGCGCACAACGCCTTTGCTTGGCGACGGCAGACACGAAAATAGTGAGTTAGTGTTTATGGGGATTAATATATGCACTGTAAAAATCATATAGAGCTGATATTTTTCGAGATATTGACATGGGCGGATTTAGGAAACCTGGCGCAGTTTGGGAACTCTCCCCTACCATGTTTATACCATGGACCTGAGACATATCCTGGAACCATTGAAATAGCATTCATGGAAAAATTTAACAGCCGTTTATTTTCACCACGAACATGCTGGTTACAAGACGATCTGCGAACCAAACCAGCACATCCAGCATGGCCACATGACATCCGAGAACCTAACCAGCACATACAGTATGGTCACATGACAACTGAGAACCGAACACGCACATCCAGCAGTTCACCATCCGGATGCCAGCGCGAAATTGTCGGTTGTGACAATTTGCAGAAAGCATTTGTTGGCATACCGAAATAACGGGGAGTGAAAACAGGTCAGCATATTATAGCTACTTCTGCCCAAAACCGTATGTTCCCTGCCAGCAATGCATTTTCGCTCTCACACTGCGCTGCGATCACACACGGGGTCATCTCGGGGCCTCCTTTCTTCGTTTATATTCAATCGGCGATCCACGTACTTCCTTGCAATATGGTGATGGAGTTATACACGCACGCACAAGCAGGGGCAATTCGCTTGCGTGCCCTCCTTTCGTAACTTTGCCTCCAGAATCCCATGGTCGATCGTTCAAAAACAACGACCAACGTCACGTCACAAGTCTGTCCAGTGCTACTGGCCCGCATTGACAGAGCAGCTCACTGGCGACAGCGACCTCGCAGTTCAGAAGACATCAGAGTCGCCGGCCGACATCGGCCAGGGCAGCATATGACTACCACAGTGGCCCGGCAGCGCCCCAGCCAGCGGCCGCTCGGCACACACAGCCATCACCGGCGGGCCGGCGACAGGCCGAAGCCGCCCCAGCCAGCGGCCGCTCGGCACACACAGCCATCACCGGCGGGCCGGCGACAGGCCGAAGCCGCCCAGCCAGCGGCCGCGGCCGCTAAACGGCACACACAGCCCCAATCACCGGCGGGCCGGCGACAGCCCGAAGCCGCCACAGCCAGCGGCCGCTCGGCACCACCACAGCCATCACGGCGGGCCGGCGAAACAGCCGAAGCCGCCAGCCCATGCGGCCGCCTCCGGCACACACGCCATCACCGGCGGGCCCCGGCGAACAGGCCGAAGCCGCCCCAGCCAGCGGCCGCTCGGCACACACAGCCATCACCGGCGGGCCGGCCGAAGGGCCGAAGCCAGCGGCCGCTCGCGCACCACACAGCATCACCGGCGCCGCCGGCGACACAGGCCTGAAGCCGCCCCAGCCAGCGGCCGCTCGGCACACACCCGCATCCACCGGCGGGCCGGCGACAGGCCGAAGCCGCCCAGCCAGCGGCCGCTCGGCACACACAGCCATCACCGGCGGGCCGGCGACAGGCCAAAGCCAGCGGCCGCTCGGCACACACAGCATCACCGGCGGGCCGGCGACAGGCCGAAGCCGCCCAGGCCAAGCCCGGACGAGTTGAGGCCGTGGCCGAGCGAGGTGTCGGCGTCCAGCAGGCGGCCGGCTGGCTGGTGTCGGAGACGCTCCAGCGCCGCCTGCGAGGCCTTCAGCTGAGCGGCCAGCACGCCGGCGGCCGGATCAGAGCTGGCGCGCAGGTCTGTCAGGTAGCTGGCCATCTGGTCCAGACACGTGTTGTTGAAGGCGCGCCTGAAGCAGAGTACGGCAGACAGGGCAGACAGGTCAGCAACGGCCGGTCAGGGCAGTCAGGGCAGACAGGTCAGCAACGGCCGGTCAGGGCAGGGCAGCGGTCACCGCAACGGCCGGTCAGGGCAGTTCAGCGGCAGGCAACGGCCCGGCCTCCCGGGCAGTTCAAGGCAGACAGGTCAAGCAACGGCGGTCAGGGCAGTCAGGGCAGACAAGCGTCAGCAACGGCCGGCAGGGGCAGTCAGGGCAGACAGCGTCAGGCAAACGGCCGGTCAGGGCAGTCAGGCAGCGTGTCAGCAACGGCCGCGGTCAGGGCAGGCAGGGCAGACAGGTCAGCAACGGCGGTCAGGGCAGTCGGGCCACGCGGGTCAGCAACGCCGCCCGGCTCAGGGCAGGTCAGCGGCAGCACCACGGCGGTCAGGGCCAGTCAGCGGCAGACAGGATCAGCAACGGCCGTCAGGGCAGTCAGGAGTAGACAGCGTCAAGCAACGGGCCCCGGTCAGAGGCAGTCAGCAGACAGGTCAGGCAACGGCCGGTCAGGCAGTCAGGGCAGCAACGGCGTCAGGGCAGTCAGGGTAGACAGGTCAGAACGGCCGGTCAGCGCAGCAGGGCAGACAGTGTCAGCACGGCCGGGTCAGGGCAGTCAGGGCAGACAGGTCAGCACACGGCCCGGTCCAGGCCAGTCAGGGCAGACAGGCCGTTCAGCAAACGGCCGGTCAGGGAGCAGTCAGGGTATACGCGTCAGCAACGGACCGGTCAGGGCGTCAGGGCAGACCAGGTCAGCAACGGCGCGGTTCAGGCAGTTCAGGGTAACAGGTCAGCAAACGGGCCCGGTCAGCCGGCAGTCAGGGCAGACAGTCAGCAACGGCCGGTCAGGGCAGTCAGGGCAGACAGGTCAGCAACGGCCGGTCAGGGCAGTCAGGGCAGTCAGGGCAGCGGTCAGCAACGGCCGGTCAGGGCAGTCAGGGGCAGACACGGTCAGCAACGGTCGCGTCAGGGGCGCAGTCAGAGGCAGCGCGTCAGCAACGGCCGGTCAGGGCATTCAGGGCAGACAGGGTCAGCCAACGGCCGGTCAGGGCAGCAGGGCAGCGTCAGCAACTGGCCCCGGTCAGGGCAGTCAGGGCAGACAGTCTAGCAAACGGCCGGTCAGCCGGCAGTCAGGGCAGACAGGTCAGCAACGGCCGGTTCAGGGCACAGGGCAGCGGCAAGCAACGGCCGGTCAGGGCCAGTCAGGGCAGACAGGTTCCACCCGCAACGGCCGGTCAGCGGCAGTCAGGGCAGCGGTCAGCAAGGCCGGTCAGCGGCGCAGTCAGGGCAGGAAGGCCAGCAACGGGCCGGTCAGGGCAGTCAGGGCAGACAGGTCAGCAACGGTCCGGTCAGGGCCAGTCAGGGGCAGCGGTCAGCAACGGCCGGTCAGGGCAGTCTGGGTAGACAGGTCAGCAACGGCCGGGTCACGGGCAGTCAGGCAGCAGCTAATTCTTCAGTCCAACAGGAATTGTTACGATTCGGCGTGGTGGCGGTCAGGGGCCTGCCGCAACAACGCCTCTGCTTAGCGTGGGTCTTGACCTCGGAAATCCATCCATACAAAACGTTCGGATTAAATTTATAAAAAAGGTCAGCAACGGCCGGTCCGACGCGACACGGCCGATGACCTCAATCAACTAAGACAGGCACACAGTGAGGTAACCTCACTGAAGACAGGCACACAGTAAGGTGAACTCACTGAAGACAGACACAAGGTAAGGTGAACTCACTGAAAACAGGTACCGAGTGAAAAATAACATAAAGCAGTCAGGAACTTTCATTTCCGGGGTTGCAGGCAAACCGGTCGTTAGGTCAACCAAAGCCGAATTTCCCACCGAATGTGCCCCAAGATGCTGTATCACCGAAAGGCGAGAGCCAATATAAAAGGACTGTTGTCTCGAACTCCAGACTATTGTGCTGACCCGAGTGACAGCATTAGCGAAAACGGTACATACAACAACCGAAATATTGAATGCCCTTCGTGTGCCAGCCACAGAAAATACTCCATCCGCTGTATGTGTCGATCCCGTGGTCCACAGGAACGCTACTGAATAGAACATTGTGCTACTGACCAGGGCTGCGGAGTCGGAGTCGGTCGGAGTCGGTTATTTCGGCCGGAGTTTGAGTCGGAGTCGGTAAAATTTTAGAGATTTCGACTCCGGCTATATGTTTTGGGCAGCATATAAGCAAAGTATTTTTTCATGTACATTTTCGTGAATCACTGATGGCGATGACTGAAGAAATCATGCCGCTTCGACTTAGTTTACTTCTATTTTTTCCCTCCTTACCATTCAGTGATTTTCAATCATGAGGTGTGTATCGCGGTGGAAGAAAAAGAAAGAACTTAGGTCTGTCGTTGAATGCATATCCAAATTTCCACCGCCAGATATTTATGCAACGTTCACGATAGATCAATTTGCGCAAATGGGCCATACTTTCCATACAAAGCCTTATATATGCAGGATTATATTACAAAGCCTATCTCTAAATTCTGCCGGCCAACAGGAATTACACGATCGGTTGGTGAGGTCAGGGCCTGCGCAACAAGCTCTGCTTAGCGCGGGTCCTGACCTCGGAAAGCCATCCATACAAAACATTCGGACTAAATTTATATAAAAAAATGCAAACATTATCCCCCAGAGTGCTCTCAAAGGTACAAGTGACGTCGCTGCACACCAGTTCGATGGAAAATCCTCTTAACTTTAACAGATCGTACACATATGGTACAAATATAGCAAAACATATCCCTCATGAGCCAAGTTGTGATTGTTGGCAAATGTCAGGGACAAGGTCAGGTCACATAAGGTCACTATGCACAAAATAACTATAAATGTCATGCCGATGCGACACATCGTTTTATGGATCGTTTTACTTTTATGGATTATTTTACATGTATAATTCGATAGTGACAGTAATTGTATTACCTTGACTTCATTTAATTAAAGAATGTCAAGCTACCCAGTTTCAAGGTCAGCGTTCTGGTCAAATAAAAAGGTCGAAGTAATCGAACGTGCAGTCAATAAAATACATAAGGGCACATATGTCTACACAAAATTTCGTCACAGACAATGCGTGGAGACGTTTATTGTCGTAGCTGATCATTAATAACAAAATCAAAACTCCATATATAAAAAAAGCGTCATGAGTTTACTCATCTTGGAAGCCATAAGTCAGTCAAAATGGTTGATGATCAGGGTTATGTAAATTTGGTCTTGGAAAATCACCAATTTGCTGGTTGCCTCTGAATTAAATATTACTTCGATTGGATACATTTGCCAAAATTTATTTGGCGGCTTTTCCAAAACAATCGTTTAAAAAATGTCTATAAATCATATGAAACGCAAACAGAATAATAAATTTTGTCATCTCTATACCATGTTGCTCAAGAATACGATATTTGTACGGATTCTGTGTAAGTAAAGCTGATTTTTTTTTACGAACTCGGTGGCAGCGACGTCACTAATATTCCGTATATCTCGATTTTTTCCTTCGTCAAAATTGCTTCATTTGTTCACAAAAGACGTCAATTGAAGTAAGATAGCGCAGTTGGTTTTTGAGTTGTTACAAAAGTTTGCCAGAGGGGCTTTCCCCCTAACACCAGTCAATGGCGGGTCAAATGAGCTACAACCTTGAAAAGGGATAATTTGTGTCATGGGCAGTTATTTTTTGTGCCTATTGACAAAAGCTTCAGCTAATTAAAGGTCGGAGTCCATCTCGGAGTCGGAGTCGGAGTCGACTCCGGATGGTCGGAGTCGGAGTCGGAGTCACCTGGAAACTGATCGACTCCGCAGCCCTGCTACTGACAGAAGCTATTTGCTGGTGGGATCAATGGGATCAAGTTTTTCAATAACAAGACAAGCCATTGTATTTTCAGGTACCATCATACAATGATTATTGCTAGACGAAATAATATCATCCAAGGCCCGTTATTGCCAGACAAAATAATATCATCCCTGGAGTTATTTTTTTCGGATTTCGGTTAATTTATTTTGTGATTTAACCCGCGCCCCGCTGGGGGCAAAAATCTGCCCTCCCTCCCGGATTTTCTCAATAACTAAAAAAACATGGCAGATACCGACGTGGAACTTGCAGTATCTTATCCCACATCAATTTGACGTCTTCCCCAAAAATTTATGTGAAATTTATAAATTATTTTGGAAGATTTTGATGACCCTTTTGATGACGTCATGTCATGCCATTTTTGATGGAAAAACGATAAATGTTTGAAAAATCGTAGAAAGTGAAGGTAAGAAGCAAATAAAAAATAAAAGCAACACAAGGTGTGAAATTGTATTGTCTTCAAAATGAAAATCTCGAGTTTTCAAAATTTTGAGTTTTTGACCCCTAAAAAAAAATCACAAAACCAAATTTTCCTAAAATATTTAAAAACCGGAATATATGTAAAAGAACCAAGTATGAACGATACGCAAACCAAATTTAAAAGCAATATCTGAATTTTTGACTGACTTATGACTCCCAAGTGTAAGTAACTCATGACGCAATTTTTCAAATTACTTTTTTTGACCTTTTTGACCAGATAGACACAAATAAATATCAAAGCTGCTTTTCTGAGACATAACTGAGTGTCTTTGTATGTTTGATGTAAGTGACCTTTGCTTAAAATTTCACTTTTGCTTAATGCTGGAGTTTCATTATACCTTTGAGAGCACTTTGTGCACAAATAGTTACAATCTAAGGCTTTCGATAGAAAATATGGCCCAAAAACTAAAATATCTCCATTTTTACCTTTTACCTGACCTTTACCTGAAATGTGACCTTATTTCAAAAATGCAGAAGTACCATCTTGTCCAAAAAAAGATCTTGTTACGACAAAACGAATGATGTTCGTCCCATCGAAATCGGCCAAGCAGTTCTCGAAATCTCTGGGGGGGGGGGACACAGAATATGCCCCCGCAAGTTAACGTAATTCTGGGCGCCCACAAGGAATAGGGTTGATGCTGAAATTAATGCCAATGAGACAGGGTGTCAAACGTTCGATCTGTGGCGAATTGTCGGACGTTCGATCTGTGGCGGAAATATCAGCCCAGATAACAGATCATCGTGACGTGCAGCGTAAAGCCGAACGTCACCGTGAATGGCAGAGCGGTGGGACCGTCACCACAGCGGCGGAACTGTCACAGTCACCACAGCGGCGGAACTGTCACCGTCACCACAGCGGCGGAACTGTCACCGTCACTACAGGGGCGGAACTGTCACCGTCACCACAGCGGCGGAACTGTCACAGTCACTACAGGGGCGGAACTGTCACCGTCACNGGGTGACGTGTTGACTGCAGTAGTAAGCATGAGTTGCATTGCCACCAATGTGATTCACTCTCTGGAGTCCAACACGGTACATAGTATCCCCCCTCCCCTCCCCGATAGCCTGTGCTGACAAAATACACCATTGCAAATACACGCCGGTTGGACAAGTCATGCTGCGCCCGCTAAACGCGCTTTCGGCGAGCACCCGCTAACCACCTAACCATGCTAACCATGGACGGGACGAGGCAGACGGCGTCCGTCCGGGTACCCGGACGTCGGGTCCTTGACCCGAGCCGATACCACCTCCTCCTCGCACTCGCCGTCCTCGCCAAACGGACGATTAGGCGCCGCCGCTGCAGCCCGTCACGTGCCACCGACCAGCGCGGGCCCGATAAAGGTGGTGGCCGGCCGGCGCGCCGCACACTGCGTCTCACTCGGCACCTGTCACGCGCCACCGTCTCGTCCGCGCCGCCGCTCCAACCACCGACCGCGACCACGCCACCACCATGAACGACTACAACGGCGTCTACAAGCTGGTCTCCTCGGATAACTTAGACGCGTTCCTGAAGGCGATGGGTGTGAACGCGCTGATGAGGAAGGCGGCCACGGTAGGTACGCCGACAATCACTGTCACCGTCACCGGCCACCGCTGGACACTGGCGCAGGCCAACAAGATTCGATCCGACGTTATGGAGTTCGACCTGGGCGTGGCGCGCGAGGTGAAGACGATCAACGGCAAGACGGGCACCAGTGTCATCACCAAGGAAGGCGACACACTGCTGGAGAAGCGCAGCGCTGACGGCCGACAGTGCGATATCCGGCGCCAGTTCAGCGACTCGCAGCTGAAGGTGACGATGACGGTGCGGCGTTACGGCGGTGCCGCGTGTTCCACCTTGCGGCAGTGACGACCCGAGTGACGTCGGTTCCTGCGGTGATCGGGCCGGGAGCGTTCGCACTGAACGCCGGACTCTAAGTCCAGGACTTCGCGGATCTGCTGCGGAGCATCGGGGTTTGGATGAGGCCAGTGCGGGGGCCGCCGGTTGACTGGGCGCCGTCCGCATGCCTGTTTTTGATATCCTATTCCGTTTCCGCTTCGAGGGCTGGGTACAGAGTGGAGAATCGTACAAATGTTCTAAACATTTATTTTCTCCTTCATGCATACTCGCGGGGAGGTGAGACAAATAATCACTGTGACACGACCCCCCATGCCCGCTCGCCAAAGAGATCTCGAGACCCACCATTCAGGATGTTCTCAGGAGATCCAAGGTTTGTTTGCGGCCGAAGGTTGTCCGTTATTGTATGTCTGAATGAAGAAGAAAACCGTGAATCATCGACCAGTCCGTTTTCCTGTCTGGCGACAGCCACATTAGGTGTGGCCCGAAATTTAAATAAAAATTTCGAGCGGATATTGTTCATTCCGACTCCTCCGCCGTATAAAAAGTGATTTTAAGGGCATTACTTCTCCGGGTATATGTGCCCTATATATTGATTGTAATCGGTACAGAGGTGTAAGTTGACCGATCTCTCGCAGATTGAACGCCACAGACATCATTCATGACGCCGATAATAAGAACTAAGTATCAACTTCTGAAACCCGAGAGAAATCAATAAGGATAAATACTTAACCACCATGCCGGAAGCACTCATACCAATATTTCCGTGGTTCCGGTTGAATTGGATTAGAGGTTTTCCGGACAATAATTAAACCTGACGAAGGTTGAACCGAGGGGGGAATGGCAGAAAGAGATAAGAGAAAGGGGAAACGATGGTAAATATATACTCAACTCCTGGTATTAATTTATTGCTGACCAAGATTCGTTTTGTTTGTTTATTGGGGTTTAAGGGCGCGCCGACACCTTTGGTCAATTTGCACCCAACCAAGATTCGTTTCGTATGGATAACTTCTCCAGTTGGTCATTTAAAATGGGACATACAAAACAACATTTTTTCAACAATTTGTAATGACCAACTGAAGAAGTTACCAATACGAGACGCGTCTTGGTCAGCAATAAACTAATGTGATGAATTGACTGTTTACATATGTCAATGACAACGACGCAACGGACGTATGAACACATATGAACGTTAACGATGGACTGGCTTGAGGGGCTCATAGATTGGGGTTTAGGCTTGAGGGGCTTCATGGTAAGCGTGGGTCCGTCAGGTCAAAGACTCCTCGTATGGTCATTTATGCTTGTAACGGAAGCTATACAACAAGCAAACAAGCAAATGAAATAAAATAATGAATGTGTACCTTTGAACAACAAAAACTAGGCAAGAAGGGAACACAAAAGAGCTCTCGCAAAAAGTAAACATATCTTCCTTGCAACGTATGTGCGACTATATTTGACTGAATGAATTTTCCGACAAAAATTCCCAGACCCCCTCCGCTTTTGATGAAAATTGATACGACTATGGTGTTAAGTGAAAGAAACATACACAGTGTGTACGTTTTTGCATACAGTGTGCACACTGTAAAGTGTGTACACTGTACAGTGTTAACACTGTAAAGTGTGTACACTGTACAGTGTTAACACTGTAAAGTGTGTTAACGTGGGTGCGTATTACACAGCCACTTTTAGCTCTGGGCGACCTCAATGATTATATTTAGAGGTCATCCAAGGTCACGATTTTTGGCGCACTTGATATCAATCAAACGCCTTTCTAATTACTTAAATTATAATATTTTATGCTAATGTACTTAGCGGAATACAACTAACATCGAAGAGCTCCACGAGTCCACAGGGTTGGACCATTCAGAAAAAGGGGTAAAAATCAACGTGACCACAGTATGACCTTTGACCTGACGAGGTCAAAATCATACAATATATTTTGTCTATAAGTTTGCCTGCTCGTAACTAGACCAAACTTGGTACAATAAATATATGTAACATCCTACGATAATATGGAAAAAATGGAGGACACTTGTCAACTTTTTGAGATACTGTCCTTTGAGAACGGTAAGGAAGTGAGACGAAGCAATGACCCGAGGCTATTTCCATGTCACTTGCCATATGCACGGGGCAATGCTATGCATCTGCTATGCATCACGGGACTGAAGGTGTTTTTTATGTGCCCGCCAATACGGCCTAAAAAAAAAAAAAAAAAAAAAAAAAAAAAAAAAAAAAAAAATAAAACAGCGAATAATTACGAAGAGACCGCAGAATCACCACCACGCAAACGCCGACTCCACAAATGCCAAAACCCATAAACGCCTCCCGCCAACACCGCCCGAAAACACCGCCCGCAAACGCCACCCGCAAACACCGCCCGCAAACGCCAAATACCGCCAACGCCACCCGCCTACGCCAAATACCGCCGAGGCCATCCGCAAACGCCACCCGCAAACGCTAAATACCGCACCGCCAACGCCGCCGCAAATGCCACCCGCAAACACCACCCGCAAACACCACCCGCAAACACCGCCCGCAAACACCGCCCGCAAAAACCGCCTGAAAATGCCGCCCGCAAATGCCTCCCGCCAACACCGCCCGCAAACGCCGCTCGCAAAAAACATGAAAAGGCGTCTTTCCTGACAGTTTCCTGACTGGGATTCGAACCCAGGACCTTTTCATGAGTGAGTGGTATGACCCAAACACAATAGCACGTGATTACTGATTATAGTTGGCACTGTTATAGAAAACGTATAAAAATATGAAAATGCGTGTATTGTATACAAACAGCCCAGGACCCTTGCATGAGTTAAAAGTAACACCGAAACACAATTTGTCGTGTCCATAGCTGAATCTGGCGCATGAAACGTAAATAAAAACATGAAAAGCGTGTTGTCTGACAGTTCGACAGTTCGAACCACAGTTCAGTTCAACAGCACAGTTCAACGAGGGAGCAATTAGGCCAGTCGAACTACCGACAACGATTGTAAAAAGAATAGCCCAGATAGTATGAGTCAAGACATGGGAAAAAGACGTCACGGGAAATGAAAAGAGAAGATTAAGAATACAAATCATGTAAATATAGTTAAAATATACCCAAATATAACCTAAAAAGTCATTCGAATTAGTCAATTGCGTGAAAAATAGAGGCATCGACTTATATTTTGTATAGCATTGTTGTCAACTAGGCACAAATCGAGGATTTCGGTCATGGGGCGCCACATACAAAAGTTGCGACCTTCGGGCGCGCCATGGGCACTACCCGGCTTTGGGGGAGGAGCTAGCGCCCCTCCCCCTGGATTAGCAACTGGTCAAGAACAAGATATAATTATAGGAGAAGACAAGAGAAAGCTGCGTTTGTTATTTGCTATTTTTCGACGATGTATATTGTATAATGTATATGCTAACAGACAATATGAAAACTCAGGCCAGTTGCTAACTGCCTGAAAACGCTAGGACAGTTTGGAAAACAGTCCTTGACAATATGTTCAGCTTGCAAAACCTGCCCAGGCAGTATCAAAACTGCTTAGGCAGTTTAAAACTGCCGGACAATGCATCCGAGCTCCAGCCTCTGCGTCGATCACCTTGATGAGTTCAGCTTGGTGCTCGGCCGGTGAAACAGGCGTAAAAAATGCTGTACGATGATGATGCCATTTTAATTCTTGTCAAGCCGCGCTCTTACCGTAGTTCCCGCACATAGTCGATATTGAACAATGCGCGCATAACTTAACAGATGTCTATGCACAGTGGCCGTATTAAGGGGGCGTGGGAGACATACCCCCTCCTACTGGCCGCCAAGGCGCGCTCCCAGAAATATGTTGTATCATTCGGGACGGACACCATTGGTGTGTAAATTTCGGAGACAACGCAGGAAAAAGTTTGTTTGACTAATATTGCACCAGCGGTTTCAAAGTTATTGGTCTATGTAGTTCTTTGACAAATAAGCAAGTGCTTCTCCTCCTAACCCTAAAGCCTCCCCCCTTGGCTGATTTGTAATACACCACTGTCTATGCGCATGCATAAATAGAAAATATGCACTCAATGTTTGTAGCAACACAGATGGTAAAATCGGTTTAGCAGATGGATGCAATTTTTCAAAACCACACTTCTAGGTGACATTTCAACGAAGCGCAGTCAGCAAGTGTCATGAAAAATTGGGGTCGCTTAGTGTGGCATAATGAAACGGGGTGGGAGCACGCCAAAGGCAACGGAGTGGAAGAGGGCCAACCGCCCCCCAGTTTTTTTTTTCAAAGAAACCCGGGGGAAAAAAACCGGAAAAAACTTGGTTGGTGGGAATCCTGTGACAACAACGGAACGAGGAGGACGTGAACTGTTTTCAAAAGGGCACGGTGGACGGAAGCGAGGGAACGGAACAGGATACGGACGGAACGGATCGAGAGCAAATGGAACGGGAAAACGGAACGGAACGGGACGGAACGGGAACGGTAACGGGAATGGACGGTGAACGGAACCGGGAACGAAGATAACGGGAAGGGAAAGGGAACTGGAAGCGGGAACGCCGAATCGGGAACGGAAACGGGAAACGGGAACGAGTAAGGGAAACGGAGGAGCGGAACGGGACGGAAACATAAACGTGGGAACCATGTCTTAGCCTGATTTGACAACACCCTTTTTCCATTTCTGTAAAACCCAAAAAACATATTTGTATACGTGCAATTAGACGCACGAGGACCACGATTATTAATGGTGCTACTATGTTTAAATAGCAACGTCTAAATTCAAGGTCAAAATTCAATGTCAAAACGACGAGATACGAGGTACAAAAACTAAATGAAAAGGAGAATTACCCGATCGATTTGTCTTATATTTAGCAGCTCAAATGTATCTCAGGTGCAAAATGATGCTCAGCACATCGAAAATCAGTAACAAGGCCCGAAGTTTCAAGGTCAAAATCAAGGTCAAAGGACCGGGAACTGCAAAAAGTACCAAATTTTATCACTGTTTTCATTCAATATTTTGGGCTCAAAATCAGGGCAAAGGCGCAGGATAGTAATCTGAATCAAATCCACTTCAAGGTCAAAATAAAGTCATAGTAACGGGGAACAGTATAAGGCCAAAAGTTACCGCTAATTTGCTTTCTTTGGCTCAAATATCATATGTCTCAGTAATGTTTTTAGCATAGCGCGAAGCGTGTGGAATGAGCATTACTGAACGATGCTGGGTATTAGATTGTTTGTGATGAGCGTTTTTGAAATTACTTGCACGAGCGAAAGCGAGTGTCAGTAATTTTGAAAAACGTCCGAGATCACAAATATCTACATACACAGCAGAGTTGTTAGTAAGTCTTTTTACCATATGTCCGCCAGTGCGGTATGCCAAGTGCATAATGCGCGAAAATACCACACTCACGCGCTAATGCTTTTACATTGCCGGATATGTAAAGGCTTTCAGTCTCAGAAAATTCAATGTTTCAGTCAAATGGTCAAAGCTTTCGGCCCGCCGGGCATTTTCCAATTTTATACCAACAACTATTTGTACGCAGTTTTCAGGAGAACGAGGTAGACAAATGATAATAATGCCACAATTAAGGCGATATACATTTATTTAGGACCGGTCGTTTAGGATTGTCCACCACTCGACTTTCGGGTCCTGGGCGTAAAAAATACCAACAACGAGTCTCCTAACAAATATTTGGTATGGCCCCGTTTGGTATTTTAATAACCATATCCTGGAATATAAATGCAGTTGGCGCGAGAAGTGGGTATTAGTGGTGAACGAAAATGACCACGCCCATATTTCTTACACCAATACGCCGTGAAAAAAGTGTGTTGATTACAAAATGACTGGAACCTGTAGCTTTTGTCGCCTCCAAGGCTCTTCAATTTTAATCGAATTTAAAGCTTACCTGCGCCGACCAAAAATTTGACATTTCCTTCTCTGGTAAGGACCTAGTTATTGAATATAAAATATAAACTTCAAAAAATGGAAAGACTTACGCGGTATATGGTTAAAATCAATAACCACACTCTCGGCCGGCATAAAGTTTCAAGACCTCTTCTTTTATCTTTGACGCTCGGGCCTTCGGCCCGTTAAAAAAATCAAAAGAAAAAGCGGACGTCGGTCTTGAAATTTAATTCACAACGATGGATTATAATAAACTACCAACACGGAGCCGATAAATAATTTATTTATGACCTAGGTCGTTGTTGGATTTTCCGCCCGAGACGGAAGGTCGAGTGGTGGAAATACCTACAAACGACCGAGTCCTAAAAGAAATTTAATATCGGCCGAAGTGTGGTATTTATTTTATCATAATTCTTACCCTTCCGTTTTGAAAAACTGAGAAAAATAGTTTGGTAAAATTTAAGCCCTGCAGGCCGAAAAGCTTTTGACCAATTGACTTAACATTGATGTTTTCTGAGAGCTGGAAAATAATTTACCACATGCTTCCGCCGCTAAATGCTAAGAACATACTGAGACTTATGATATAATTAAATTGATGGTGGGGCTGTTTCCACATCTGGAAATAGGGAGCAAACTCCACCCTGGCAGTCATTTGGAGGTTGTCGTGAAGACCAATGTAAATGTAAACCTCCTAGAGTATACTAGAGTTAAAGAGGAGCAAAGTCTGCACCTTTGCTTACCAGTTTACACTTTCCTCAAGCTGACAGTTAACAACAAATTACTATTTTATTTGGCTGCACTGGTCGACGGATCCGGGAAGCCGTAATAGCCGCAACAATTACTCAAACAGCAATGGTCACATCCCACCGTGTCATTAGGTGGCATGAGCGAGTCGGTGCGGTGTGGTGCAAGTTTTCTACCGTTTTCCCTTTGCCTCATCGCACCGGCCTGCAGTCGCCGCGCCGGCAACTTGGTCCCGCGTCACCATAGCCGAACCCTCCACCTAAGGGGTGATCCATCCCTTTCCCCCAGCCAGGGCCGTCCAAAACCACTCATAAGTGGGACGGTACTTTGCCACCTGCTGAGCTGTGCCATATAGTACATTCAAGCAAGACCTGTAGCCGCATGTAATGATTAATATTAAGTATTGCTGTCCGAACACGATTAACATTTTTTTCCCACAAACAGGTGGCTCAATTGCATAAGCGAAGTTTAAGTTTAAATATGGAGCTGATTTACGTTCATATAAAGGGATTTCCGGTCGGGAAATAGAGAAACTTCCACGCTGTATGTTACGGCCTATGTATCAATGTAAAACAAGGTCGACTATCAATCAAATTTGTAAGAGTGACGACGTCATCGGCTCAGGGTGCCCCCGTTCAAAGAACACTGGGGACCTTAGGGATGTTACGATGTCAAAGACCAATGCAAATTTCTTTGGTGTTCGACCTCCGGGTGGTTGCTTTAACTTATACTATATATATTTCCAAAGCACGGAAAATGGCTATCTCAACTCAAATATAATGTTAAGGTGGGACAGTCCCTTTAAATGTGGAGATAGATGGTACAAGTGGGCCGCCTAATACCTGAACAGTAAAACACCCCTGTCGGGTCGGGAACCGAGCGAGCTATTCATAAGCACTATGTCCTAACGCATAAGAGCACTCCAAAGTTTTGCCTTGAGTTTAAGAGGACATGCGACGGACAGTAACCCCGGTAGCCGTCGCAGGCAGTCACGTGACCGGGCAGATCAGCCGCGGGGGCAGGCAGAGAGCGAGCCCAGTGGGTCGTGGCCGTAAGTTGCGTAACCACCATGTATGGAAGCCAGGGCTGTGCGTCAGCGCGCGCTACTCCAACCTCGACAACGCAGCATTTCAGAAATTTAGTACGGCATTTTAACTACATTAAATGTGTGCGTAAATTTTCAGTCACACCAACTAGGAAGTTGCGAAGAAATAAGCCTCTAAAATGTTGGCTACGGTCGGGCAGCTCTCGTTAATTCCCCTCCCCCCCCAGCTGAGACTGAGGCTGACTGAAGACAACCCATCCCCCCCCCAGCTGAGAAGGCGACTAGAAGACCTCCCATCTCCCCCCCTCCAGCTGAGGCTGACTGAAGACCTCCTCCATCTCCCCCCAGTGAGCTGACTGAAGACCTCCCATCTCCCCCCCCCGCTGAGGCCTGACTGAAGACCTCCCCATCTCCCCCAGCTTTGAGGCTCCGACTGGAAGACCAGTCCCTCTCCCCTCCCCAGCTGAGGCTGATGAGACCTCCCATCTCCCCCCCCCCCCCCCCATTCTGAGGCTGACTGAAGACCTCCCATCTCCCCACCCCACCCAGCCTGAGCTGACTGAAATGACCGCCATCTCCCCCCAGAGAGGCTGACGAAGACCCTTCCATCTCCATCTCATCCAGCTGAGGCTGACTGAAGAACCTCTCATCTCCACCCCCAGCTGAGCTGACTGAAGACTTTCTCCCCGCCCCCAGCTGAGGGCTGATGAGATCTCCCATCTCCCCCCCCCCCTCAGCTGAGGCTGCTGAAGACCTCCCAATATCCCCCCGCTGAGGCTGACTGAAGACCTCGCAATCTCCCCCAAGCTGAAGGGCTGACGGAAAGACCTCCCACTCCCCCCCAGCTGAGGCTGACTGAAGACCTCCCATCTCCACCCCCCCAGCTGAGGTGACTGAGACTCCCATCTCCCCCCCCAGCTGAGGCTGACTGAAGACCTCCCATATACCCACCCCCGCTTGGAGGCTGACTGAAGACCTCCCATCTCCCCCCCCCCCAGCTGAGGCTGACTGAAGACGTCCTAGCGTCCGCTCGGTAATGATGATCGCCATCAGTTTATGACTTCCAGTAATTCAAAACGACTGATTTTGTTTGTTTGTGAAAACATAACTGTTGATGGCTTAGCAGGTGGTGGGCAATAGGTATTGGGTAGTCAGGTGCTGCATTATCCTGTCATCCATAATCTTAAACACTACTGTAATTAGACAGACTTTAGGGTCGAAACTTTTGAGTCAGTAATTGCTTGCTGTCCTTCTTGAGAACTGGTATCAGTTGTTTGCTGTCATGCTATTGCCTTGGTGAGCTGATGAGCAGAGGCCCGTACCTGTCTCTGGCGGGCACCGAGTCTGGCCGCTCGCTGAAACGCGCGATGATCCAGCTGATGGCCTGCAGAAGATGCAGCGGCCGCCGCAGGTCCGTCCACACCTGGTCATCCTGGCCGTACAGCGACTGAAACACAAACGGCAAGTCGACTGATCCCAAACGTTCACACGGAGACTACCTTGCAACTAAGACCAAATGACACTTGAGGGCGATCATCGAAAACATATGGCCTATCAGGAATCATTCTCGATCGATATCACGAATTGACTTGGCCATCAACTGTTGACAGACCAGGTTGCACTGGCCAGACGCCCTCCCGCTCTGGCCACTGCCTTCGTCAGTACTGAGTACTACCCACCTGGTAGACGGCCAGCAGCTCTGACAGCGGCACGCTGGCCTCGGCTAGGGCGGCAGCCGCCCAGTCGGGTGGCGACAGCGCGTGCCGGCAGGAGTGCTCCTCCAGGTGGCGCACCACCGTCTCCAGCGGGCAGTATGCCGGCTGCGCGCGGTACTCGCGGACCAGCTCTGTGACGGCCGGCGCGGCGGCCTCCGCCGAGCCGGCCTGCTGCAGCAGAGCAGCCAGCAGGCGCCGCCACAGGTCGCGCACCAGCGCCGGGTCGCGGTGGCCGGCACACACCACGATGGCCAGCTGGCAGCGCGGCAGGCCGAGCCGCTCGCACAGCTGGTAAAGCACAGTCACGTCCAGCAGGTCAGCGTTCAGACGCGTCTCGGTGTCCGGCGAGCGGCCGCGCGCCGCCTCCAGCACGCGCCACTGCACGCGCGCAACCTCCATCTTCTCCTCGAGCTCGTGCAGAAACTCACCCTGGGACGCAGCGGCCGACACCTGCATCTGGCTAGATTTGACGCAGAGCACCGCACGGGCCAGGTACTCGATGCGCTGCGCCAGGTCGACGTCGATGCCATGGCGCTCGGCCAGCTTCGCTAGTACCTTGGCGGCCGCCATGTGGTTGGCGTTCCGCTCGTAGTGTTTCCAGAGCAGGTCCAGCATCTGCACTCCGGGCGCTGCGCCCGAGCTGCGCGTCAGGAACGACTCGATATAGGGCGATTTGACCTGCAGCAGCCGGTCCGACATGCCTTCTATCACCATCCAGTTGTACACGGCCACGTGCAGCAGCTCGTCGCGAGACTTGAGCACCGCGTCCAGCACGCGCTCAGCCTGCCGCTGCGCCTGCTGCGGCTGGTCGGCCGGCTCGGCGGCGGGCGGTGGGCCGGGCCTCGCCGGCACCGGTGACTGGCGCTGGCCGTTCGAGGCGCGCACCAGCGACGACAGCATGTCCAGCACCACCGTGTAGCACTCGTCGCGCTCGCGGTACGCCTGGCGACCCTGCAAGTCGTCGGCCGGCTCGCCGTTGCGGTAAAAATGCAGCGCCACCTCTTGAGCGTCGCGCTTTTCGACGGCAGCCAGCACCAGCTCCACCACACCCTCGTAGTCGTGCACCGCCTGGAACTGCTGGCACACCACCGGCAGCTGCAGCTGGCCGGCCACGCGCTTCGCCAGCGTCAGCGCCTCGCGCAGCAGCCGCTCGCGCTCGGCCGACGAGGTGGTGTTGCGCGCGGCCATCAGCTTCTCGCTGGCCTGCGAGCTGATGGCATCCTCCTCGCGGAAGACGGCCGGCGCGAGGGCGCGCAGCTGTGCCGCCACCGCCTCGGTGCTGCCGTTGTCGCTCAGGTATCTGCCGATGAGCGTGGCGATCAGCTGGGTGCACATGGTGCGGCCGGACAGCGTCAGGTCGCGGAATGTCATCAGCCGCAGCGACGACTGGTCCTCCCTGCTCAGCGCTTCCGTCACCACGTGCGTTTGATGGTCGGTGACAATCTTCATCAGACCCAACACCTGCCGGCCAGCAGGCAGCCAAGAGGTCAGCCATGCACCATCAGTAGCAATTCAATGGTGTAAATACAAATACACAAGCAAATGACAGGTCTTTGTCAGTCAAAGTCTTTGGCGAAAAGACGACAAAGGAAACAATCATGTCTTTTCGACCATCTAGCTATGACTGCAAACAATCCCAGCAGGTGTAAGCGGCGTAATTATAATCGGCATAATCGGCGTAATTATAACGTAACAATACCAAATTTGCACGTCAATGAGCATAACGTTAACTCGCGACTCGCGAGACACTGTGGGGGGGGGGATCTTTTCAGCCCCTCCCCCTGAGAAACATGTATAATATCTCACGAACTAATGCAGCTATCAACGCCAAACTTCTAATACCTGTCACGGCAATTTTTTACACCGGTGAATTAAAAAAAAATTGTCAGTTTCATTTTTCAAATAAAGCGAAGTTAGTGACGTCGCTACACACGTTTTTGACACCAAAATCAGCTTAGCTTTAACCCGGCATTGACTGAAGGGGGGGGGTTAACGCCCCCTTGCCGTTTTTTCGTTACAACTAAAAAACAATTAGCGCTATCAACGTGAAACTTCGGGTAACTTCTATATCAATTTCACGTCTACTGTGCAAAAATGAAAGATTTAGTCGATAAATTTGAGAGATACAGCGAATTTAGTGACGTCACTGCACATTATGTGTACACATAAATCAGCTTAACTTTAACAGACCGTACAAAGGCAATATAATAAGCAAAATGCAATCCAAAAAACATAAACATTGCAAATAATAAGGGCTACAAAATGGCAATCTGACTTTCGAAATTTTTGTTTTTTTAGCCCATTTTTCATATTTTTGGAAACATTTTTTTTAAGATATTGAAAAAACGGAAGATATATCAGATAATGATATGCTAAAACACTACCATAATGCAATTTCAATGTGATAGTAGTAAATTTTTACCAGATGATTGCATTGTAGATTGTTGGCATTTATTTGATCTAAGTTATTAAAGAGAAATAGTTATGAGCAGTTGTAAATTTCTGCGACAGGTACTGGTCATAGAAACTTATCGCAGTTGACTGGGATTCATATCTTAGCAAGTTCCTTTCTCAAATTTGTAAATAGTGTTAGTAGTACACATTGAATACTTTGCACCTAGCAAATAAATTTTACTTGCATATACATGAAGACTGGTGGTCAAAATGAGTTATCACTATCGCTTTCTACGCGTAAAATGATCCATAAAACATGTGTTGCATGGCTTTCGTAGATATTTTGTGGATGACACACACAATATATACGATGACCTTCTGTGACCTGACATTGACCTTTGATCTTTGCTAATAATTTCACTTTAGATCATGCGGGATGTGTATCATACGTTTAACCCGCACACGGACGAGGGTCTGAGCCAACTTAGAACGGACGGGGGGATAACCGCCCCCCCCCCCGAGATCTCGAAAACTACGCAACGTAGCGAGAAGCGGAAAACGGCGTTAGGTAGGTCGTAACAAGTACTAGAGAAAGTACTTAGATTATGTTTTGATCAGGTCATTATTGAGGTCACCAGAAGTCAAAACAGGTAAAATTTCCCCGTATTTCGAGTAAATTGAGCACTGCTTTACATAATCCGGGCTAGCTCAATAATTAACCCGCGCACTGCAGGGAGTTCGCGCCGAACACGAACTGCAAGGGGGGGGGTTGATTTCCGCCCCCCCCCCGTGAGATCTCCA
>VOPJ01001505.1:31827-89187 GCA_014673585.1 Semibalanus balanoides
AAACTACACAAGGTAGTGACAAGCCAAAAACGGCATTAGATAACTCTGGACCAGCTCTATCGAAAGTATTCCGATCTTTTCTTGGATCAGGTCACAACTGAGGTCACCAGTGGTCATCAAAGGCCAGATTTTCCGGTTTCAGGATTATTTTCCAGAAACCCCCGATTATCTCGGAAACTATGATAGCTAGGAACAAATGGCAAGATAATTAATCGAAAGCTTTTGAAAAAATCATTCAATGGTTTGTCCTCAGATTCAAGATAAGTTCAATAGTTTAGGCTCCAGAGGTCATGTAAGGTCAAAAAGTATATTTCTGGCAAAACAGTTTTTCGTGAATAGCATTTTACCTAACAAAGAAAGGGAAATAATTTTGACGCAATTGTGTTTGTCTCGTCAAGGCGCTTTGATTAATATGATTGGTGACCCGTTTAGGTCAACATATTAATTTGACCTCAGGTCAAGGTCATTTCATGACCCAGGTAGGTCATATTGCATATGGGGCGACGTGGCCAGATGAGACATTCATAGTGGTGTCATCCGATCGTCTCTATCTTCATTCTATCAATATGTATTGGCAAAACAATGCTGATGATCTCAGATGATCTCAGATGACCATGCAGAGATCACTGAGCAACAATTGCACTGGGTCATCAATTATAAGCTAAAATATCATGATTCTGAAAGAATTGGCCCGATCCAATGCAAATTAATTGAATAGGAAGCATTTGTATATTTCCCCGTTCACTTATAATGGGGAGCTCAGGAAATTGACCTGTTCTTTGGTCACCGATAGGCGATAGGAAAAATTCGAGATAAGTGAACTGTAGGTACTGATATTCGTATGAAATCTGGTAAGTTTCAAATCTTTCGGAAAAATACTGTGGCTTTGGCACGAACACAAACATTTGTGAAGGTAAGGTCACTTGACATGAACTTGTGATCTGACCTGAGATGACCTGAAGTCAAAACTTTTTAAAAGTGTAGGTAATTGATGCTCAAACAGGTGTACGAAAATTGGCGGCACTGTACGCTGCTGTTTTCTCTCGCTATTCCTGAAAACCCTGAGGAGGCGGAAATCAACCCCCCCCCCCTGCGGTGCGCGGGTTAATAAACATTCATGATTTGATGACATCCGGATCATTGGTATGACCTAAGAGGTTATCTAATGACCCAGGATCTTAAATCGGGTGTCAATGGGTGTCGGGTGTCTCTCATCACAAGAAACGCTCTCGTTTTGTAATCGAAGCTCTAGCTCAGTTAGGGGCGAAACACCAAGGGTGTCGTTCTCTCCCGCACGGTCACGCAATCATCAGGCGCTCCACGGGCGCGAGGGATAAATCAGCTGTGGCAGTAAGAAACCACATTATCAGTGCTGGCAAAACGCAGCTTTGCTGCGGTACCAGTTGTGCATTATCAATACACAGCTGACTACAGGGATTACCGACTAATTAATCACCGCACCGTACACGGCAGAGTATGCTACTGCAACTCGACCCAGATTAACAGCTATTAAGCCTGTTAAATGCAGCCCGGCATTAGAGATTGCGTCCTTCTCTCTTACGTGTCGACAGCGGGATATTTACGGCAGCACGGCTACTGCAGTCATTCGATGCTGGTATATCGGATCATGTGCTGATGTGTGTACAACCCTGCCGATGTTGCATGGCTCCAATACGTCTGTTATAACTCACGGGAAATTACGAGCCGATTCTCACCAAGCAGCTTATGTAGCGACTTTATGGTATATTGAGAACCACGGCTTAGACTTTGCACGTTATATTTGGCGAAGATCAGCCTGCAGGTTGAGTCAAGCTGCTGTTTGAGGCTGCTGTTCGTTTGTCTCCGTCGCCCTACCTCTCTGCGCAGCGGGCTGCCCTGCCCGTGCCAGCCTGGTGGCTCCTCATAAGGACGCAGGGGCCGCCGCCTGTCCTGCGGGGTCGCGAAACAGGGGGCCGCCCACCGCCGCCGCCGCCGCCGCCGCCACTGCCGCCACAGCTGCCCGCCGCCGCCGCTTCTGAGGCCTTGGCCCAGTTGCAGACTTGGAGAGGAGATAAAGTGGACGGAGCGGTGAGATGCCGGGACAGTTGTTTGGTAGTCCGGACAGGTGAACACGCGCCAAACTAGAGTGCAAAGGTCGAGTGAGCACGTCTCTTCAAATCAATGTGAGTTGGACGTGCGTTAAGTGTGTTGAAATTCGGTACATGCGTTTTGTTGTTACCATTGTGGCACTTTTAGTTACGAAGTTCGCTTAGAAACGCTATCAAGACGTGATTTGGAAGGAAACAAGATATTGCCAATATTTCTCGGGATACTGGTTTTTCACGAATATGTCTTGTGTTGACGAGATTAAACAGTTCGTCGTGACCTCAACACATTTAAAAGCCGGTTTCCAAAACAGCCGAATGCCATGAGTGGTACACTCAGGCTGCAATCTCTGCTACTTTGTGAGCCATTGAGTAACTACTTGAGAAATAAATTATCACTCTTACATAAAGGTTATATTCGTTTCATTTTACATTCCTTCTCCTCAAGTCTTACCATGAATAAATCGCAGGGCAGCGTATTTTGCTGTCTGCTGTTTAGATAATTATGTAGCCTTTTGAAGTATTATCGCACTATTTTACATGGATTCATTTAAATATCTGTGTATATTACAACACTGTTGAAGTGAAAATTCGAGAGTCAGTCACCTATATAATATTTAAGATGCTTTATAAATTCCAAAATATATTTTTCACTTGCTGCTTTATTTCAGATGCGGGCCCTGTTGGTACTGGGTCTGGCTGTGGCGGCGGTGTTCGCCAACTCCGACCCCAGCTCCAGCTCCAGCTCCAGCTCCAGCTCCGACTCCGACTCCGACTCTGTAGTCATCGAGGGACGGAGGCTGCAGTCTGACATTCAGGCGGTCGGCCCCAGCGGAGCCCGAAACTACCCCGGCGTTTACCCAGGAGGCGGTTACCCCGGTGGTTACCCAGGCGGTTATCCCGGCGGTTACCCCGGCGGCGGTTACCCCGGCGGCGGTTACCCCGGCGGTGGTTACCCTGGTGGTTACCCCGGCGGTTACCCTGGTGGCGGTTACCCAGGAGGATATCCGTATCCGGGATATAAGCGTCCCTCCAACTGCAAGTAAGTGCTGATTAAATCAGGAGTTTTACTGGATTTTATGTTAGCCGTTTTCACGATGGCTTATTTTGCGCAAATGTTTTAAAACATTTTAAAATGTTTTAAAATATTTTAGTAGTAGCCGTCTCCACGGAGAAATATGCGAGAAATTGTTATTACCCCTCGCCCTTACGGTCCGTAGGGCGAGGGTTTAAAAACATTTTTCGTTCAATTAGTCCAATTCGTGAAAGCGGCTACTACTAAACATTTTTTTTAATGTTCTAAAACATTTCGCGCAAAATAATCCAATCGTTTTTGAAAAAACGGGCTATTAATTGTAAAAATGGATTGCATGTTGTTTTCCTGTTAAAAAAATATGCCCAGTATTAGTCTTGGAAATAATACACATATAAAAACGCTTTAATATAATCCATACGAAGCTACGAATGTCTAACTTATCACACTTTATAATTGTTTTAGGTAGTATAGCAAATATTTTAAATGTAAGGTTGAATCCTTATGTTTTGAATCCCATCCTGGCCGAACCTTCAAGACTTCAAGCATTTCTTGCTTGAAACAAAAACAATCATATAATATTTCAGAGTCGTCTGTATCCAGATCTTGTTTACTTTCTAGCCTCCTTCAAACCGTGTTAAGTCGTCGTTCGGCCTCTGAGTTTGCACTGTGTTAGCACAAAATATAATTTGACCTAAACAGTTTTTTAAACCCTATATATGTTGCTGGCTTTTCAAAGTACCGATAAGGTGCTGGAGGGGCTGGAATCCCCAAAACAACAACATTTGATTTGTCATGAAAAATCGTATTTTTATTTTCTGGACCCTGCAATTTGTTTATTTGTTTAAAAAGTTTTGGGGGCCAGGCAAGCCGCTAAAAAAAACAAACTTGTTCATGTTTTTCTTAAGGTCATCGCGTCATCGTTTCAACCAATTTTCAATTGCACTTCAACCAATTTGATCTTTTAATTTATTGGGTCCTCCATATACCAAAAGACCAATTATCTCAAAAGACAAACACCATTCAGGTGTATTCAGGCCATGGTAACAAGTGGGGAATATCTGATAAACAAATATGTGCTGTTCGTGATTATTTGGGACGATATACATGTAAGCAATATTTTCTGTAATTTATTAAATGTAATATGTGATCAAGGTATCAATATACCGAAAGCTTTGCCCTACATCTACTTTTTGTGTTTTTATCATCACTTACTCCATCTGTCATGGATACAACACATAAATGTAATATGTTGCGCATAGGCAGATCAAGGTTGACAGGGTGGGGGGCACCATACAAGTACCGTTTTTTCATCATCCTGCTATTTTTATGGTGAACCTATTTTAAGGGAGGTTATCGCCTCCCATTTTTTGTATCTGAGTGTGCCGCTGCCCCCAAAAATATATGCAACCCCAGTATGTATATAGTTTATTGCAGTGCAAATGTTTCTAACACATTTTTTCACCGCAAACTACGAAGGAAATATCCGCCACACAACTTCATTCGTAACACCCGCCCCAAAAACAGGAGCCTGGGACGATGAGCTTGCTAAAGCCGATCTCTCAATTGTTGACACAACACGTGTTAATTAAATGTTGTGAAATAATAGGTTGCGAAGCAAACACACTTCAATTTTACAGCAACGAAAAGGCCCAGCATTTTAGCAGCACAAGCTCAATCGAATAATTATACCGGACACGGCTCGTGCAGAATTCTGCCACAACCAGACAACTAATAGGGGTTAAACCTTTTAAAATATTCCTTAAACTTCTGCTCAGCAAGACATTTGTCTGTAAAACTCATCTCGTAACTAGCTTGAAATCGAATGACTCCAAACGGCCACTGCCTGCCTCGACTTAATCGGCAAATCTTACAAGACATGTATGTTGGCGGATAAATATAACCACTGGTGAACATCGTACATTTGAATTGTCTTATTTGTGACATCACACTTACCGGGCGATGTAAGTCACCCACATATGAACATCACAGCCAGTCACTCCTGCGCAGAGCTCATCATGGAGTCCGTCCCTGACATTGTACTCGTAAATATACCGAGACACAAATGAATAATGTAATGTCAGTTTCATGTCAGTTCCGCATTACCAGGAAACTGTGAATGGTATTAAACATAAGCGTTACCGTGCAGCTACACTCTGCACCATGTCTTTCTACTGTATTGCCCTTCAACCCCTATCGGCCTTATCACACACTCTCACGGTCACTAGCATACTTCGGCGGCACACTTAAAAGAGAGATGCGTCCACACACCGCTTGCAAACTCAGTCACTCTGACTTGGAGCAGTACTTCAACCCCATACAATCCGCAGGTCATTGAATGAGGATCGCAAAACATTTCGTCCTCCGATTACTCTATTCCGAACCATGATAGTAACATTGAAAAAAAACGACATTAACGTTTTCGAATAAAACGTATGTATAAGCATTACTAGACATACCAAATTGCTGCAAATATGTCAAAGTATCTGCTGCATGAGCTTGTCATTCAACTGCATGACTCATGGGTAAAAGCCGTGATTACCATCTCTTCTCCACAGGAAAATTATCCCATCCTCGAACAGAACTTGTGATACCAGGTTTGACCACATTCCCCTCTCCCAGGAACCTGTGCGGTGTTGAACCTTGCCCCCTCCCCCCAGGAAACTGGTGTCGTCGGGAGGCGGCGTTACGGCGGTATCAGCCCCGGATACGACCGGCCCCGAGTGCAGTACTACTGCTGGCACCACTCGGGCACTGTCGTCGTACCGTGCCGTACCCGCAGCCGTACCCGCAGCCGTACCCGCAGCCGTACCCGGGACCGTACCCGGGCGTCTACAGCAGCTCGAGCGGCGGCACAGTCAACCCGCCGGCCCCTCCAGCCCGGCGGTGTTTACGCTGGCAACAACGGCTACACCGGAACCAGTGGCAACAATGGTTACACCGGAACCATCGGCAACAATGGTTACACCGGAACTAACGGCAACACCGGTTACACCGGAACCATCGGCAACAATGGTTACACCAGTGGCACCAACGCCGCGTACACGGCCAACGGCCGGGTATGGCGCCAACAACGGATACGCCAGCGAACAACAGATACACGGCCAACGTCGGATACCCTGGCATTGCCGGCTACAGTGGCAGGAGTGAGTATTTACTGGGAGGGTTTACCGCGCTGAATCACGCCATTCATGACGAAATACGAGCGACGCTCTAGGCTCCGGTGTTATGGCTATGATACCTCGATACAGATGCTTTGAATTATGATATTAATACCTACTCACGGCATTTTATGACATTAGGCCAAGCTGCTTTTGCCATATTTTGCCATAATTTACATATTGGTTCGATTTAATCTTAAGTTTATGACGGCGATACACGTTATGAAAGTATTAGAGTGAATATTATAATGTTATGTTATAATGTTATATTATAATCCAATGTTAATATTGATGTTAATGCTATATAAGAGTTAATGTTGTTATTAAATATAAATCTCTAATGTTATATTATAGTGAATTTGATGCACTCCAAGCATAAGTGAACGTCTCTTTTGATTTGTTCAGTATGCCGGCGGTGTAATAATTTAGGTGTAGTAGAGATAGATGGTCTCGTGCTCAGGAACTAGCTCTATAAATCATGCTCGATTTACTTACGATCACTGAAATCTTGCCGTCGTATTGTTTCTGCAGCTTCAATCAAAAGTCAAACACTTATGCTATTTGATAACTTAGATCAAAATAGTTTCAATGTGCTGCCTAAGTGCTTGAATCAAATGAAACCGTGCGATTTAAGCCGAATCATCGTATCTACAACTCCGTTGACCACAAATCAAAACAATCAAAACAGCATTCGCATCAACAAGTGAATTGAACAAATCGAGCGAATTTGCGAGCCACCCCACCATATACCGTTCTTGCCACTACCCTATGTAGCTTCAAACGGCTTCACCTTCTGTGGGAAGCATCGGTTCCGTGCCTTGTGAAGCTTTGTATAGCTTCCGTGCCCGTGTGAAGCTCCACTGCCCTGTGAAGCTCCATAGCTCCACTTCCCGTATGGAGCTTCACCGCCAGCGGGCATCGGCGGGGCAGGCGGCCCCCATTGACGCAGATTAATCATTGATGCCCGAGCAGGGGTGTGCCCGCCGCCTCGGCCTTACTGCGTGACGTCACGGAACTTCGCCTCGCCACCGACCGAGTGCGCCGGCGACCACGAGTGCTCCGGTCAGGACCGCTGCTGCTACGACACCTGCCTGGAGCACCGCGTCTGCAAGACAGCCGACATCGCCGCCCCCGTGGGGCCCGTGCCGTACTCCCGCCAGGACCTGGTGCGGCACGCCGACTCAGACATCCTCGCCGACGACGACTTTGACGTCAGCAATGACGTCAGCAGTAAGGGAGAGAAGGAGATCGGTGTGAGGGCGAGCGGCGCCAGCGAGGCCGAGCGAGGCGGCGGGAAGATCAAGTTCCTCGACGTCGAGTAGATGCTGGAACGGCGTGCAGTGTGGCTGGAGAGATGGGGTTCTATGTTCGAGGTATGAGTGTTCGAGGAGGGATGATGACGTGCGATTGTGGACAGAATGTGGATGGAGAGGCGGTTTGAGGTGGTTGCGTTTCTGGATCGGCTGCTGATCCTATGAAAACCCACACCCGGTGATAGACGAAGAAGCGAACGTTGTCACAGTTGTCACGTGAGAATGTTCCAGAGATTTTCAGCGTCATGCCAGTGCCTGCCTAGGAGAACTCCTCCTGCTTTGCGACGTGCCATGAACGGAAAAGATCAGATGCTAGTCGACTGATGCGAGACGTCCATCTTACTGAGGTCATGGTTGTTTGTTTGAGGCGAGCGGTATGGCTGATAACATGCACATGTGTACTGTATCATATGGATGTCCACTGCAACTAAGAAACATCGAGTGTCTGGTTGTTCGAATGATTCGGGTATTTATTATAAACTTTGTGATAGTTAACGCGAGCATGTTGTGTTGGTTGCATCGTCGGTAACAAATTCAAATATATGGAAATATATGAAGTTATAAATCAGAGTTTTGCATGGAGCTGAGTAGGCGGGTTTTGCTCACATTTATGCCTACTTTATTCATATCAGGCGCGGATCCAGGATTTCGTTCAGGGGGAGGCGCGCCATACGAAAAGTTGTGCTCTCCAGGCGCGCCTCCGGCTCAAGGGGGCAGGGACGTAGCCAAGGGGGGGGCGGGGGGGTCACGGGGGCCACCCCCCCCCTTGAGCGAAATAAATTCATACGATATGTAGAATGAGATAGATTTCTTCTGAAAAACCCGAACCCTACCCCCTCCTCCCCGGTCAGCAGCATATAGTGAGGAGTAAAATGTGATTTCACAACCAGTAGAATGAGATTCATGAAAACCCGACCCTACCCCTCCCACCCTCCGTCAGGCAAGCATATGGCTGAGGAGCAAAATTTTGATTTTTTCCGCAATGTGGCCCCCTCCTGAGCAAAATCCTGGCTACATGCGCAAGGGGGAGGGTGCGTGCCCACGCGCCCCCTGGATCCACGCCTGCATATTGTTTTATCGTGAAAATCAGCGTAGGCTCGCAGCCTGAACATTATTAGCCAGGGAACTATTGTATGCCAGCTTTGCAAACATACGTATATTGTATATTTCAGCCAAATATTAGACCAAGTGACACCTGAGGGTAAAACTGCATGAGCAAGCAGATACAGGGATGATAACACTGGTGTTTTTACGAGCGAGCGCGAAGCGCTGGCGAGTCCTCACTGAATACGTATTTGTATTACATACAGGGTGCGCAGAAAGCCCTGGCGCTTTTATGGCATGCTTGCTAGCGCGCGCTGTTCTGCCAATGAACAGCGCGCGCTTGGCCGCCAATCTGCCAATGGCCACAGGCGTGACCCTCGCCCGATCCGGTCAGCCAGAGGGGGGCAAATATGACCTTCGAATTGCGTTCAGTCATGGATAAACAGGCGACGCGGCAACTTGTCGCTGGCTGCCTGCGCGCGGCGGCCGGGTCCGGTTTCACCACCGGCTTCGTTTGAATCTTCTCCGATGAGAAGATGTTCACCTGATTCCGTTCAACCCCGTTAACAAATACCCGCAGAAGGCGATGGTCCTGGGTGTGGTCACCGGTCGGGTCTGACGGGCAGAAATGCCCCATCATCTTCGTCAACACCAACGAGAAGATAATCAGTCAGGTCTACGAGGGCTCCGAATACGCACGTCTCTTGGATCAAGGCGACCTACCCAGAGGTCAATTTTGTCTTAACATGGGCACGGAGCGCCCACCCACCAACGTCGCCGCCATCCAAGCCCAGCTTAACAGACGAGCTCGGCGGGCCGAATCACTTCTGGGGAAAGTTGATCTAGAGCGGGAAGCGGAAGTGATGTGGTCATCTCGTCGGGCCGACCTCAACCCACTTCGACTATAGCGTGTAGAAGCATTGTGCAGGAGAGGTCCAGGCCACTTCTCATCCCAACCCTCGGTCCCCAATGGCGCAACATCGTGCGGCGTGGTAGGCGCTGGGAGCGCCCCTACATCATCAGTACCTGCAAGTAGGCTTCCGCTCTCGCCGTCTGAGCCGTCATTCGCCGCCGGGCGGTGGATACACTCTCGGTATGTGAGTGTTGGCAGAACGGGATGGGGTTGTTGCTTCTCAGATACTTGCTTCAGCCTGTTGTTGAAATAAAATGAGCCAGTTGTATTTGTTTGCGAAACGTTAAAAAGCTGCAGGACTTTTCGCGCACCCTGTATCAAGCGGTCGACGCCGGCCCGATCGTAACGGGCGTTTTCAGGAAGCTTTATATTCTTTGGCAATCCTTCATCCGATTGACAAGCAGTCTTCCCATCTTGAAAGAGCCATTCAATCCATAGAGATCATATAATATGTTACAGGCAATATATTGAAAACCCAGGCATGTTGCAAACTACCTGAAAATCCAGGCAGTTTGCAAACTGCCCGGCAATATCGAAACTGCCTGACAATTCACGACTCCAGCCTCTGCGCTTTCACGTTACAAGCCCAGCCTGGTGCTGCCAGTGATCAGGCGGTATGTACGAATGGCATCACTATTCCGGCAAGCCGCGCTCCTCTAAGTCGAACAAAGTCGATCTGAACAACGCAAGCATGACTTAACAGGTGTCTACGGAAATGCCACAAGTAGTAAAACTATGAACTTGTCATGTTTGTGGATGGGACAGAATGTAAACGGCGAGTCGATGGATGCATTTTCACACAATCTAGACCTGACATTTCAACGACGTGCAGTGTTAAGAAACGGTGTCGCTATAGTGTATAATGAATGGGATGGGAACAATACGGGAACGAGTCCAGAACGGGACGGAGACGGAGTGAGAATGTGACAGAAACGGGAACGGGGACAGGGAGGAAATGTGACAGAAACCGAAACGGGGACGGGGACGGGGACGGGGACGGGGACGGGGACGGGGACGGACGGGGGATAGGGAACGGGGGAACGGAACGGAACGGGAACGGGAACGGAACTTGGAAACGGAACGGAACGGGAAACGGAACGGGAACGGAACGGGAACGGAAACGGGAACGGCGGGAAACGGAACGGGAAAACGGGAACCGGAAACGGGAACGGAAGGGACGTGAATCGGGGAACGGACGGTGAGACGGAGGGAACGGGAAAGGGAACGGAACGGGAAACGGAACGGGAACGGAACGGGAACGGAACGGAACGGGTACGGGAACGGAACGGGAACGGAACGGAAATGGAACGGAAATGGAACGGAGTCGGAGCGGGAACGGAACAGAAATGGAGTGGGAACGGAGCGCGTGGTGTTGTTCTTTGCCAACAAGTAGATCACATGTGTTTGGATGACCAAGCAATAAACTTATAAGTGGAATCGTGCATAATTTGCAAATGTGGAAAATATTAAGCGTAGCTGACACAGAATATAACAAAGATAGAAACACTCCGGCGGAACCCAGTATGAAGGTGGAATAATACACATCGCAATATCAATTCCCTTTCGTCACTTGACGGTATTCCCTTGGGCGGACCAGAATTACGTCTAACCTGCGGGGCCAGGATTCTGCCCCCACCGCCACCCCCCCAGAGATCTCGAGGAACCATTATGGTCGCACTGTTCAATGGGACAACACCATTGGGACTGGTCATTGAAAAGATCTTTCTTTTTGGAACCATATTTTGTTATTAAAAATGGGGCCAGGGGGAAAAAGTGCGCATTTGAATGGTTATTGCGGTCATGTGGTTCGGCCGATTTTCATACAACAATCTTTTTGGGGCTTGAAGTGTCCCTGTCCTGGTCTTCCATGTATCAAAGGACCAGCTATACAAAATGTGTGTATTCAGGGGATGTAAAATAAGAAGAACGTCTGATAACAAATATGTGCTGTTAGTGTTTGTTTGGGATAGCATAAACGTCGCATGTGAACATTATTTGCTGTAATTTATTGAATGTAATATGTTTTGCATAGGCGGATCCAGGGCCAGCAGCCAGGGGAGAGACACACTGCCCCCCTCCCCATTGGGCCGACTTTTGCACTACAAAATTATCGGCGGCGTCACTGTTTGCGACTATTTACGGGCCATGCAAAAATATAATTGCCTAAAATCCGGGGTAATATTTTTCGCGACGTTTTTTTCGGAAGGGGGTCTTTACCAAGGGGGCACCTGGGGTTGCCGTGCCACCCAAACCCTTGCGAAGGTCTGACAACGTGGGGGCACCATTCACATGACGTTTTTATCAACTTGCTTATTTGATGGTTGAACTCATTTGAGGGAGGGTACCGCCTCATGTTTCGTGTACTTGAGTGCGCCTCTGCCTAACAAATATGTGCAATCCCAGTATGCATGATGCATATTGCAGTGAAAACGTTTCTGACGGATTTATTGCACCGCAAACTACGAAGGAAGTATGCGCCACTCTATCGCATTCGTATCACTCTCCCAAAACAGGATCCCGACACCGCCTCTGCTGGGTTGTTTTTTCTCTCCAAAGTATTGACTTAACACGCGTAAATAAATTTTAGAAAAAATCAAAAAATTGCCAGACGTAGTTGAGGAGTAGCTTAGGAGCAGCAAGCAAAAAAAACGGGGAGGGGAAGGAAGCAGAATCTGGTCCTCTGCAGGGACTAGGGTTAGAAGAATAACTTTTCAAAAAGCATTTTTAACTGTTGGTCACACAAACTTAAACTTTTATACTGTTAACTGCAGCGTCTTTCCTTACTTACTAGCCGTGTTCACGATGGATTATTTTGCGCGAAATGTTTTAAAACATTTTGAAATGCTTCAAAATTATTTTAGTAGTAGCCGTTTTTACGATGGACTAATTTGCAAAAAATGATTTAACCCTCACCCTACGGTCTGCAGTAGGGGTTTAAAAAAAATCGCTAATAAGCCCAGCAAGAAAACGGCTACTGCTAAAACATTTTAAAACATTTTAAAATGTTTTAAAACATTTCGCGCAAAATAATCCATCGTGAAATGGATTAACGATGAAGGTATCTGACCAAAAATGGCCTCCTCCCGCCATGTGCTAAAGCGCCGTCTGTTTCAGTTGCCTTATATGATGCTATCCACATTGCATGAGCAGGTTCGAAACGGCTCAAANAACGTATAAAGCGTAGCTGACACAGAATATAACAAAGATAGAAACACTTCTGGCGGAACCCAGTATGATAATAATACATCAAAATCAATAGGTTTCCTGTGGGCGACCAGAATTACGTTTACCTGCGGGGGCAGATTCTGCCCCCCCCCCCCAGAGATCTGGAGAACCACTAGGTCGATTTCAATGGGAAAAACACCATTGGACTTGTTATGATATGTCATGTCATCAACTTTTTGGAACCATATTGTAGGGGCCAGGGGAAAAAGTGCGCATTTTTACAGGCTATTACGGTCATGTGGTTCGGCCGATTTTCGAACAACAATCTTTTTGGGGCTTGAAGTGTCCTGTTCTTCCATGTATCAAAGGACCAACTATAAAAATGTGTGTATATTCAGGGGATGTAAAATAAGAAGAAAGTCTGATACCAAATATGTGCTGTTTGCTTGGGATAGCATAAACGTCACATCTGAACAATATTTGCTGTAATTTATTGAATGTAATATGTTATGCATAGGCGGATGCCAAAGGCGCAGCCAGGGGCAAGAACGCCACGTGGCCCTTTCCCTCATTGGGCCGACTTCACACTACAAAATTAGTCGGCGCGTCGCTGTTTGCCGACTATTTACGGCCCTGCAAAAATATAATTGCCTGAATTCCGGGGTTGATATTTTTTCGCGCATTTTTTTTCCGGGAGAGGTATTGCCGAGGGGGACACCTGGGTTGCCGTGCCACCCAAACCCTTGCGAAGGTCGCAAGTGGGGGCACCATTCACATGACGTTTTTATCTTCTTGCTTATTTTACGGAACTATTGAGGGAGGGGTGCGCCTCATAATTCGTTACTTAAGTGCGCCTCTGCTAAAAAATATGTGCAATCCCAGTATGCATGATGCATATTGCAGTGAAAACGCTTCTGACGCATTTATTGCACAGCAAACAAGAAAGTATGCGCCACACTATCGCATTCGTATCACTCTCCCAAAACAGGACCCTGACACCGCCTCTGCTGGGTTTATTGTTTTGCAATGTTTTGACATAACACGCGTAAATAAATTTTAGGAAAATTCACAAAACTGCAAGACGTAGTTGAGCAGTAGTTTAGAAGCAGCAAGCGAAAAAAGGGGAGGGGAGGGAGGCAGAATCTGGTCCCTCTGCAGTGAATAGGAATAAAATTGGTAACTTTCTAGAAATATTATTTAACTGTTGGTCAGCGATGATCTTAAACTTATATGCTGTTAACTGCAGCGTGTTACCTTACTTTACTAAAACGATGATGGTATCTGTCCAAAAATGGCCCCCTCCCCGCCATGTGCTAAAGCGCCGTCTGTTTCAATTGCCTAATGTGATGCTCTCCACATTGCATATGCAGGCTCAAAACGGCTCAAGCAATTTTAGAGCTGACTAAGCAGTTTAGAAACTTTCTGATGCTCTGGTGAATCTCAAATGTCCTAGGCAGTTTCGAAACTGCCTGACGCTCTCGTAAATGTCATATTGCCTAGGCAGTTTCGAATCTACCTGGATTTTCCGGCAGCTTGCAATCTGCTTGGATTTTCAGGCAGTTTGCAAATCTGCCTGGTTTTTCAGGCAGTTTGCAAATCTGCCTGGGCCGGCCAGGCAGTTTCGAAACTGCCTAGGTTGTCATATTGCCTGTAACATATATACAACGCCCGATACAGAACAGTCGGTACTGCCCGCTCAGCACCCAGACGTCACTGACTCAGATCGGAGACTTGAGAGGCGGTGTCGTTGCCAGTGAAGCGTCGATTTCACATGAGCCCCGCAGCCCAGCTATTGGAGCTGCTGGAGGGGACGAAGGCTGCAGGCTGCAGCTGCGGTCGCCCGGACGAGGCACGGCGCGCCGTGCCGTACTTACACGCCGTGCTTTCTGAAGTAAGTGCTATTGGAAGGCCGACGATGATGTGATGTATACTGGGGCAAAAATAACAAGGAATATTATTGTGGAATCAGTTTCAAAATTATTTGACTCTTTTTTGGGGGAAATCACATTAGCCCACGCCCCACTGGGCCTCTGTATTTCCCGCGCCTGCCTGGGGGAGGGGGTGTTTGAACATTCCTCTTCTAACTCGGCTAATATGGGACGTAGACAAAAAACAAACTGTTTGAACCGTCATCAAAAGGCATTTGTAATCTATTTTTATTTTCGGTTACGTCAAAACTCAGGTCACCAGAGGTCATCGAAGGTCATTTTTTTAGTTTTAGGTCAACGTTCCAGAAACCCCCAAATATCTCGGGAACTATGCTATCAAGAAGCAAACGCTAAAAAATCGCCAGCCATTTAAATCTGCAATCTACCTAGTTGTCCCCAAAATCGACCTCAGGTAATAGTTTAAGCCCTAAACGTCATGGAAGTCAAAAATGCTGTTTTGTGGCAAAAAATATTTCGCAAATCACTTCTTACCTAATGAAGATAACGCAACACTGTTTACGCCATCGTGTTTGTCACTTCAAGGCGTTTCGAAATTTGATGATTTTTTACCATGTTAGGTCAACTGACAAAATGACCTCAGGTCAAGGTCAAGTAGGTCATGTTGCATATTAGGAGACGTGCCTCAACGAGACAAACACATTGGGGAAGTAACATTTATCTATTTGCATTATTGCCGAAGTTATTGACGAACAGGTGTTGGTGAACTCAATGGCCTCAGAAAACCCCATATGAGTCACTGAACAAAACCTGCACTTGGATCATCTATAACATCTTATGATAGCATTATCCAGAAGGAACTGGTACTGATATCCTCGAAAAAGGGAAGCATTTGGGATATTTCCTCCATTGGACTTATAATGGGAAGGCCACATGAATTGACCCGACCTCATGCTACCGACATGTCAAAGAATCTCGAGAATTTAACATTTTGTAGATACTGGATGGCTTAATGCAATCCTTTAACTTTGATATCGATCCCTTAGAAACTGTGGTCATGGCACGACCGCAAACTTTTTAGCAAAGGTGGGGTCACTTGACCTGGCCTGGTGACCAGACTTAATCCGACACAAAACTTTAGTTTTCGCAAAATATGCGGAAAGGATCAATAATAAGCAATAAAAAATTGGCGGCGCTACGCGCCGCCGTTTTTTCGTCATCTCGATAAAACCGCAGGGCGTCAGGTGTTCAAACACCCCCCAGTTGGACGCGGTTTAAAAAAGCTCAGTATTGTGATTATTTTTATTTTTAAGAATCTGCATTTTTAAAATCTGTATTCAAACTCTTTCATCTTTTTTGTACGGTTTGGATCTGTAACGAATAGTTTTCAATATTAACCCTCGCCCTGGTGCGGGGTTTCATTTTGATCCCCCCCTGAAGTTTTTTCCGGAATAGCGAAAAAACGGCGGCGCGCAGCGCCGCCAAATTTTTAACAGCTGTTTGAACATCAATTGTTCACACTTTGACAAACAAATTATATGAAGTCATCCGAGGTCAGGTCACCAGATCACTTTAAGTGACCTTGCCTTTAAAAAAGGTTTGTGATCGTGCCAAAGCCAAAGTTTTTGTTCGAAAGATTTGAAACTTGCAGTATTTCATAAGATTATAAGTACCTACAACTTGCATATCTCGGATTTTGTATATCGTTGACCTAAGGTCAGGTCAATTTTTTGACCTCCCATTATAAGTGAATGGGAAAATAAACAAATGCTTCCAATTCAGAACATATACGACGGATCAGCCTAATTCTTTCAGAATCATATTATTTGGGCTCGTTCTGGATGATCAAGGTGCAGTTGTTGCTCAGTAATCTCTACAAGGTCATTTGAGGTCATATGAGGTCATCAGCAATGATTTGCTAATAACTTTTGATAGAAAAGAGATAGAGACGAGCGGTTGACACTCGTCTGGCCGCATCGACCCATATGCAACATGACCTACCCAGGTCACCAAATGACCTTGACCTGAGGTCAACTTTTAAAATTGGCGTCTAAAGGTCACAATGTATATGTTTCAAAACGCCTTGATGAGACAAACACACGATGGTGTAAAGTTAATTTCTCTATCATTATTAGATAATAAGATATATAGGAAACAAATTTTACCAAAAACTGCATTTTTGACCTTCGATGACCTCTGGAGCTCAATCTTTTGATCTGAGCTCAATTTTGAGGATATTATGCGATTTAAAATTTAGTTAGCTTTCGATTGCTTATTTCCGTTTGTTCCTAGCTATCATAGTTTTCGAGGTATACGGGGTTGTTCGAAGCAAAGTCCAAAAACTGTGAAATTTGACCTTTGATGACCTCTGGTGACATTCAATATTTGACAATAGCATAAAAAACGGTCTCTGTAACTCGAATTACACTTTAAGAGCTTCAAACTCTTTTTCCGCCGTCTTCTATCTCTTGTTCGTTTTCGGAGTTAGACGGGGGTACAATTTTGACCCCCTCCCCCACCATGGCGAAATTGTCTCGGAGGCCCACCCGGGCGCGGGTTAAGCCAGCAGAAAAACGTTTTTGTCAAAAATCGAAAAACAACCATCACTAATAACTCCTAAAAGTAGCTCAAAACGCTACAACTCCCTCAGAAACGTGTTCAGGGCTAAAGGAAACCCCCTAGGCAAGTATTCGTCGAATTTCGAAGGGGTCGAGTAATATCGTTCGGGTGAGTGGGCATGGTTTAACCCACCTAACAACATGGCACATGGCATCAGCTCTAACACTACCCCCCATTTAAACCAAACACCTCAATCGCCCCAAATGCCCAAAACTCCCCAATCGCCCTGTGAATTAAATCCTTCGTGAAAACGGCTAATGAGAGCTTTCAAACGTCGCCTTGCGCGCGTCTCGTTGCGATCATTGGTTGGGGAGATAACGAGTGGGACAATATCCCCCCCCCCCTGGTTAATGGTGTAATAGTGTTCGGCTGAGACCCAGGTCAAGTACGGGTTAAGCGAGGTGTGTTTATTTCTTACCGAGTAGAACGTGAGATGGGTGGATGCACGTCCTCTCCGCTGAAGCGCAGTCGTACGTCTGACGAACAGGGCCCTGAGCTGGCGGCAGCTCCTTACCGCTAGCTATACAGTGTATCGCACAGTTCAAACAGGCGACGCTCTTTGGATGGTTGATTTCTTATATTACTGTAAACATAGATATAAGTTAGGATTAATACCGGCCGGGCCGCTGACACTGATAGCAGCTGACTGCACGCCCTGACGCTGACTGATACCGCGGCTAGGCTGACAGCAGGGCAGGGATCATGTGTGTCCGATCGCTTAAACAGCCATTGCTGTTAAGCAGGTTGTTTACAACATTGGCTGCTCTCATTTGATTCTGTTAGGATACTTATAGTTAATTGTTGAGTTTGCCGTTTGAGTTTCGATTAGTGGTTTTTGCTTTCCAGAAACGTTATATTTGTATATTTAGTGAAATTAACTTTAGCGACACCTTTTGTGATGTCCGTTGGAGGGTGTGAATTTCATAATTTGCAACAGCCATTTAATTTCTGCCCCTCGTTTTTTAATATGTTGTTTGCCCACCAGTGAACAGGGGGTGGGTGCACACCAGTGAACACCTGTTCACCGGTCAATCTTCCTTCTGGAAAACCTCAATTTTTTACTGAGAATTGGTGAGGCTGATTAACTCCAAGAAGAGCTCCACGGTCAGAACCGAGGAAATCCTCACGTTCCATGAAGACCCTCTCTCTTTACAGCATTCCATGCCAAGTAGCTTGAGCTGTGCCGGAACGTTCCAAAGACAACACTTTCCAGAATAATGTGCATTGTAGGTTACTGAATCAATATACTCTCATGTTACAAACGTTCTCAAATTATAGATGTATGTAAGAAGATTTGGGTAGATAACGTTTTCCGGAGCTTGAAAATAATATTGTTAAATTTGTTTTAGCATTTGTCAAGTGTCACAGAGTGTCGGGTGTCAATGATTGTAACTAACATCAAGTGAACATCGGTAGTGAACCCCACCGCCCATCTATTCGTGGTGAAAGTCCCCTATTCACTGATTGAATCCCCCTGTTCACTAGCTCTCGCAGGAACGGAAGCTGCTGATCCTTGGGAAACCGCTGAGACAGGAGTCAGGCGTTTTTCAGGGCGGTGGGTGGTACCTCCCCTGTTCACTGATGGATACCCATGTCCACTCGTGAACAGTTTGGTCAAAAAATGAATTTTGCTTATAACTCACATTCTGTATTGAGATAAATTAATTTGATTACGGCTATTCCTTAGCATTATAGTGGGCAACTTCTAGACGAATTTTCATATCTCCAGGACAAAACGCAAAGCCAATAGACTAATTTTTCAAAAGAGGTGTTCGCTGGTGGCACTCTCCCCTACTGCATTGCCGCGGATAGCATGCTAATGAGAGAAGGAAATACCCCTGCTCAGTAGGGTGTTTTAATTCCAAAATGCCGGAAATGTTCTGCTCCTCAAGGCTGTTCCTATTCTTTAAACCAATATGTATATCCATGCACAATTTTGGAATGATCGGACAATTTCTTAAGGTCGCAACAAAATGCACGTTTTTTGTGCATTTTTGTGCATTATTTAATGTTTCTGGCAGGTATGTATAAAGCAATGGGAGCTGGGACAGGTGTGAACTGGTAACCAACTGAGAACAAATTGTGTTCTTATATGATTCCCTACTGGTTCTCTTTGCATTGGATAAACCATCGATTGTTTTAGACCTTATTCACTCGCGTAATATTCCTTCACTCGCACATTCACGCAAAAAATTGCAAACGGGTAAAACAGATGCATTAAAATAAATGACATGCTCCTTTAGCAGTTAGGACGACCGTCTTTTGGTCACTGACGTCCTCAAACCTGCTCCCGAAATCGAGGTGGGAAAACCGGAGGAAGGTTGAAGGAGTACGCTTATGGCGCGGCTGATGCAATTGTTATTGTCAACATAAACCCAACCTTCGACGCCAAACAACTGATTCTTCAAAACTCCTCCAAACGTTCCCGTGGCGGTTCCTACAACGCTGCTCTTGGCTGCTCCAACTTATCTTAACTCCTCCCAGGATGTATTAACTACTCATTACTGTCTATATCCATTGTGTCACTGAAGTTTTTTATCGATCAACTTAAATCAATGAGCCATGAAACAATCAAGCCTCTAAACCTCAGTGTGCCTAATGAAATGCGTACATAACAGTTGCATCTAACGTTACCTTTTTCTTTTTGCTCTCTCGGTTAGAAATTTAAACGGTATGGTACAAAGAAGATGGGGTCTTATTGGCAGAGATGACAACAATCCAATACGGACATACATGGTTAGCACTAATGTTATAAAGCGAGGGAAAACGGTGAAAGACATTAATTCGTAACTCGTACATAGTCCAGTACTGGGAATCGTGGTACAAGTCGCGAAAAGTTGCGACCTTAAGATTTGCTCGCATTAACCCGCGCCCCACTGGGCCTCTGCATTTCGCTTCTGGCAACGCCCTTTGAGAAGCTCACATCTCTGCGACCGCAGTCTCATTGGGAAGCGGTCTTCTTTTGCTGAGCAGCTCTATCTAACGTACTCTACTCACTGGCGGATCCAGCCTCCCAATATGGGGGGTAAGCTTGCTGTGGGACACCGGGTCCTTGACAGGGTCGAGTCGTAAAAATATATAGTGTAAACAATAAAGTAATAAATGTTTTACTTACCTATACCAAAAATACGATTTCTCGCTGTGAATAGTGCACTAAAATGACTACAAGATGAACGCCGTTACGTTATCGTCACAAATAATGGCTACTTCGCGACATTTCCTCCTAATGGCCTGTAATTTGTTTACTATTATCTGCGAAAACTTTCTTTATTTTATATACAATGCAGTTGAGTTCTTGATCGGGTGGAGTTCTTGCTTTCCGAATTATTACGCGTTTTTACCTTTATTAGAGGAATTCTTACGTGTTTTTTGCTGAAAAGATAATGTATTATATCACCCTTGTCGAGCGTAGATTGGACGGGGTTTTGCCCCTGCCACCCCCTGGATCCGCCAGTGTATTGCTACCGTGTAAAACCTACGTTGATTGTGAATCGCTCCAGATTAGAATAGCGGCATACGTGCCACATGCCACTCCATACTGCAACACAATTTTTACCAAATAAAGGAAACACGAACGAGCAAATATAAAAACATGAACAAGGGAAAAACTAAATTATTTTGGTCAAAACGTTATTTTTCGCAGCCAGTATCAACCCATTTTTTATCACCAGTTTCAGCGAATATGGGGGGGGGCTAGTTTGTATTATCGCTTCTGTCCGGCCTGCAATTGGGGGCTTTACCAGACGCGCCTGCTCGTTCATCACCCCAGAGGTCATTTTACTAGTAAAATATTACTAGTAATATATTTGCTGCGGTGACCCGTTGCCTTCCGGTGCATGCTTATGAGATTCTTATCTTCAAATATTTCTCCGAATCCGGGTCCTGCATCTCACTGATCTATGGGTGCGCGCGAGAGCTCTTATTTACCATGACATAAGCGACCATGCTCTGGAAATCAAATCAACCAAGGTGATCTCCTGAGAGCTCTTTATTAAAATTCACCTTTACATGCCAGATCAAGTAAATATATTACAATGAATTACTAAGTAAACTATATTCAGCCCCTCTGTCCCCGCCGCTTCCCAGCCTCTGGATCCGCCCGCGTGAGCTCTGTGGCGTAATCGATACCATGCCGCCTCGTGTCGAGACCACAAGTGCTACCTTGCAGCCGTGTCGCGTAAGCCGCGTGAGTAGGTGTATCATAAGATTGTTTTCTTTCTATAATAAATCAGCAACGGCTGCAGCTTTTTTTTTTCAGATTTTGGTTTTGTTGCAAGGTTAGGGGCACCCATCATGGTCCTCGTCACCGGCTAATTCCCACGCACGACACCTGAGGGTGTGGGGCGGAATCTGAAAGTAGACCGCAGTGTGAGTATTGTCCGATGAAGTAGCTAATTACTGTGTATGCCGGAACGCAAAGTGCTTGGAAGATCGAGCATGCACCAGTCCCTTTTCCGCTCCTCGGCGCGCTTATCTATCGTTAGTCCAACTATAGGCGGCGAACGTGGTCCCTTGCTAGATTATTACACTAACATAACTCCACCCACAGACATTTCGGGCACGTAGTCTCTATTCACGCATAGGATCCGTTCCATGGAGACGCGGGGGGGGCAGCAGCGCTTCGAGAACCTGGATCCCTTTCGGAGCGTTGAACAGACCGAATCACCAGAGGCAAAAGTCTTTGGTGTTAAAGTGAGTATTTGCTCTGCAATATGGGCGGTCTGCTAAAAGAATAACATTGTGTAGCTTTAAAGTCATTCTTACCATGCAACGCAATAGGCCTCATGTTAAAATGTGACATAATTGGCAGAGCTTTTGCTATTACCAGTCCTATAAAAACGGCACCCATGAAGGGCCCCTTTTTCATGCGTTTGAAGGACCAAACAAAACGGATGAAAAACACGTTACAAGGATGAAGAATGCAGTATCACATGTAGGCATGACATAGGCCATATCAACTTGTAGAGGCTGGAGTTAGCAAACTTCCATCTCAACTTTGGAACCAGCGACACCCATAGTTCGAATATTTTTTAGGTTCAAGACCTAAAACGTCTAAATCAATTGTGCCGCGGAGCGGCGCGAAAATTTTGAGTCCTATGCCCTGGATATGTATTCTCATCAATGCATTGCATTGCATATGATGCATTTTTTTAATTTGCCCCTAAAAACAGCTGTGGATCCAGAACGGGAGTTGGTGGAAACTTCAAAAAGCATCACACAATTCTGAAAACTTATCGGATTTCGCTTAGGTACTTTTGCATTAATAGCTGAATTAAATCAAACTTATGTTAGTAAAAGTGGCTTATATTTCCTTCCATATCATGCAATGTGTCATTTTTGGCCGATTTTGGACGGTTTGGGTGGGAGACAATTGACCATTTTGCCCAACCGAGAATCCACCACTGCCTAACAGTGCGGTAAAAAGTGCTAAAGCAACTACTTGCCAATCATATTAAGAAAGCAGCAACATAAACACATGCAGCGCCAAAAACGTTCACGATTTTAGTTACCAATATGATATAATTTGTAGTTTAACTGCACTGAGAAGGGGTGCAAAAATTTGAAATTATATTTCCCTCGACCGGCTCTGGCGGCCCAAATCAGCTCCTCATGTGGCCAGAGCGCCCTCTCAGGTCAGGCGGCCAGAGCGCCCCTATCAAGGCGCAAGAGCCGCCCCTTCAGGCGCAAGAGCCGCCCCTTCTCAGAGCGGCAAGAGCTGCCCATCTCCGGCCTGGGGCCGTCGCTGTCCGTCCTCAAATATTAACACGCCCGCGAGGGTGACTCTAAAATCTCCTCCTTTGTACTTGCCACGCCTCAGGAGTTGCAGCACACTCACCCCGGTACACGGACGTGCGGCTACTCGACGTCGCGGGTCTGGAGGCGGGCAGCTGACACACCCACCCCCGCCTCCAAGTGCTACAAGTACTCTTACGGGTGATTTACCCAAACTTCCTAGACCCAGCTTCTGCGCATGGGTTAACGCGCCACCCACACTACACCACACCCAATCCACGTGTCGCACCCGCCCTCCCTCTTCCTCTTTTAGAGCGTTATTCTTCTCCGACGCAGTCTCTCTGTGTTCTTCCCCGACAGCTCCCCCACACTCACAAACCCTCTGGCGGCAACGTACACATTCTTTACGATGGCACTCGTCCTCCGCCTCAGCCCTATGTGACCAGAGCACCCTCTCAGGCTGCCAGAGCGCCCCCTTTTAGGCAGCCAGAGCGCCCCTCTTAGGTGCCCAGTGCGCCCCTCTCAGGCGACCATAGCGCCCTTTCTCGGATGGCCAGAGCGCCCCTTTCATGCGACAAGAGCGCCGCCTTTCAGGTGGCCAGAGCGCCTCTCTCAGGCGGCGAGAGAGTCCCCTCACAGGCGGCCAGAGCACCCGCTCTCAGACGGCCAGAGCGCCCTCTCCTAGGCGGCCAGAGCGCCCCTCTCAGGTGGCCAGAGCGCTCCTCTCAGGTGGCCAGATCGCCCCCTCTCAGGTGGCCAGAGCGCCCTTTCTCGGATAGCCAGAACGCCCCCTCTCTGGCGGCCCTCAGGCGGCCAGAGCGCCCCCTCTCTGGAGGCCTGAGCGCACATCTCTGGTGGCCAAAGCGCCTCCTCTCAAGCGGCCAGAGCCCCCCCCCCTTTCTCAGGGTGCNGACTCGCTCCGCGCTTCGCGCTCGCTCGTAATCAGAGATTGCAAAAATGTTCCTCGGTTCAATGCAAATTTATTAAATAAAAAAATTGATGTAACTATGATGTTTTTTAGTACGAGCCGTCAAATGTAGCGAGCCGCTGACGCTGAGTAGCCTCCGAAAAATGTCCGAGGCTATATCTTGAAAAACCGCTGATCGGATTATTTTTTGCTGGCACAGCAGGCTTCACCGCCTATGATAACCCTCTGAACGAAATAACAGAGATAAATAAAGCTTTTTGTCCATCTATCGTAATGGGAGGCTCAAAAGCCCTACTTAGAGACCAAAAACATTTTTGTAATTTATCCATCTTAAAGAACATTTATTAAGCTCGAATCGTCTTCAAACAGAAATTCGGCCTTCAATTTAGGAATGTCCTGGTCGCTCATCAAAAAATAAGTCAAGCAGTCACGTGACCAACATAAAATGCAAAATGTTTCTCGATTCACTGTGCGTTCAAGAGTAAAAGGTTTGATGAAATGAACTATGATGGTTTGTGAACTACGAGCAGCCAAATGTGGGCCTGCTGAGTGACCTCCGAAAAGTGCCCGAAACTATATCTTGGAAACTGCTGCTCGGAGAACTGTTTCGTTGGCACAGCTGGCTTCTCCACCTATGATGGCCCCTCGGACCAAACTAAAGCCAAAAATAAAATATGATGTTGTTATGCCTTGGTCCATCTTTCATTGAACTTTGCTAGTCGTCGTTATTGAGAAATAAAACCGCGAACAAATAAACAGAACAAAATAAATCAGCTAACAATGGGCGAGACATAAAATGAAATGTCGTGTACCTTTGTCATGCTTTTGAAGCCGGGCACATAAGCAAAATTACGTCAATATATATTATTAAATACGAGCACACCAGTCACCATGTCAGGAAAATTCACCAGATCCGACAAAAAACTAACAGCGCTGCTCCAACAATGCTTCACTCAATAAAAACAAGGCCATAACTAACCAACGTTAAGTCACTCAAGAGTCACCATAATATAAATAGAAGCAAACCGGCAAGGTACATATCTATTAGAGTTGCAGAATGTGTATCCGAGCGTCCCAGCACTGGGACCAGAGCTGGTCACAGCCTTGACTGAAGCTGTGACTGGCCAGGCCAGCGCCATATGGGGTTAACATTGCAACGCCGTGACAAAGATGTGACTTGACTTGAATCATTCCGTGGTCGTGACTAGGCTGTGACCAAAGATTTTTGATTTTATATTTTTGCACCTCTAGTACCTATGCCCATGGGCGTACCCACCACTGGGTACACTGGTTACACTGTACCCAGTAAAATTCCAAACCCAAAAGTAACCATGGGTACTGTACCCAGTGAAAACTGAAGACTCCAACTTGCATTTACAGTGTGTCCCGAAATTGATTAGGCCTTGGTCATTTGATCGTATTTCTCCTGTTCTCCTTAGGAATCAGTGCGAGTAAATCATGACGTATATGCACAAATGCATGAACCTTAAAGGGAGTGTGCCTACTCACATTGGTCATGTGGAGTTGTTGACACTAGTCTGCAGAACAGATTTTTCTGATTATTAGCCATGTTATTTCATTTCCCAGATTCTTTGTTCTGAAGATATTCCAAGGTCGCCAATCACATTCCACGCGAAACTAACTTACTGTATACGCCAGAGAGCTTTCGCTACTAGAAGAGCATTGCTCTTAAACTACACACGCCTAGCGATATATTGTTAGCTCTGGCCAGATAAGATAGAAACACAACCTGAGCCCTGATAACATCTGCCGACCAGGCCTCGATAAGCTATAAACAAGCCATACATCTCGTAAAAGGTTGTTATCATCCTTTGGTGCCCATTTACAGTTAAATCTTCGTTACTCTCTCTGTTTATTAGTGAGGATCGTTTATGAGTTTGAAACAACGAACAAATGGCAAAACAGAATATAAGTACAAAATCAATGGCGGCGCGCTCCATTAAGGCCCGTTTAGGTCAGTGTAACCAAGTTCAGACTCAATCTGCGTTTTTGTAAGAGGTTTCGTGTCGTTCAAATCATAGAAAAATACCACAGACTCTTGTCGTTGACGCATGTATTTGCATTCAAATGACTAAAATTGATCATGCAGCCTATGCAGAGAATTAACTAGTATTCAAATTTTGCATTGATTACATGGCTGTGAACAGTTTAATTTAGCTGCATTCAAGCCTGTTTTTTTTTGCCATCTAAAGCAATACTAGCATATGGCTACACATTCGGGCAATTAGGCCGCTAATACGCAAAGTAATTTGGCGAAAGTCTGGCTTAGACCAGTATAAACGGCCATACTTTTTGTTGCAGCTATGGTAATCTGTATGCCAAATGATATGGCTCTAACGAATTGGGCGACTCCGCAGAAGCTCGTGCTTCCTGCGGTGCGAGGGATTGCGAGGTAACGTTGCCTAAATATTGCTTGTTCGTCGTTTTTAGTCATGAATCCAGTGCCAGTGATCTGCTTAACGAATAAAACATGAGAATAGTGATTGCTAGTTTCTGTGTGTTGTTTTCTGCCGTTTTAAACACCATATAACAACTTGAACTCAGTGATCTGTCTAAACAATGGAAACTAGTGTGACTTTGTGGATAGATTGAAGAAACTGCTTTGCTCGTACCTTTCGGGTCCTCTCTACTCAGAAACTAGTAACTACAGGTGTTAAATGAATGTCGTCTTAAACTGGAACTGAAATAGTGAATAGCTGTCCAGGTAAGTGGGCACAATATTGTCCTTCTCTATCATTGATCAAGATGATTTGGTCATGATAGCGATTGTTTGGTCCATAGACCATACCTAGTTTATATTTTACTGGAATAAGTGCATCTTAACAATACAAGAAAAAACTTCACATTGGTTGCATGACATAGAATGTTATTTTTAGTCCAGGCTTATGACAGTAGGCATCACAATACCTAATGGCCAAGCCACAGAAAGAAGTTTCCGTGGCACAGCTGCCCTTGCCTTATGATGCCACCTATAGCGATTAGCGTGAGTACTTAAGTTTAAAGTTAACGAAATATTAAAAAGGTGACGTTGATTCCCTATTGGCATATAGCGTTGATTCCCTATTTCTCTATTGCCCGGGACCAGGCAGGGACGTAGCCAAGGAGGGCACGGGGGCCATGCCCCCCTGAGCGAAATAAATTCACACTAGATAGAATGAGATCTCTGAAATCATACCTACCCCCTTACCCCGGTCAGACAGCATATTGACTGATGATGCAAAATGTGATTTTTTTTTCACGTGCCCCCCCCCCTGAGCAAAGATCCTGACTAGTGCCCTGGGACAGGAGCGCTGTTGCCTATACAGTTTCACGGGAAGGGTGCGCGCCACTGTAAAAAAATTCAACTAAGGGGCTCCAACGACGTGAATTTTATCGTAACAGATGATCAAACCAATGAGCTTTTTCCGTAACTAAAAAATATAATTGACATTTCAAAAGGAGGAAGACTCTTTGGCATTTCAAACCGCGCCGACATTCGATGACGTCATAAGCACAGAAACTCAAGAGAATGACCTTCGACCTTGAGCACAAAAATGGGACTGTCTAGGAATAGTGATGCTTTCTGTCTAGTGGTACGTGTTTCTATCAACGCACTGCACCCGTCGAACACCTAGAAAAACAGCATCTGAGCGCACATAAGCCTTAAGTGCCTGCCTGCAAGACGGTGAAGCGTTTACTGAAAATTGTGGTCTGGTCTATGAAAAGCTGCCATTTGCCCTCAGGGCTATACGTCGTCACCACAGCTGGACCGTAACGGGGGATTATAATGCAGAGAGTGTGCTGAAGAGGGCAGTGTCGTCAGCGATAGAATAAAACAACATAAATGGCCTTTATCCACGTTAACAAGTTTGGGAGGGATGTCGGAGGAAATTTCTAGCAGGACAAGACTACGGCTTAACAAGCGGCTAGGATTCGGGAGCGGTGCCGTACCAGCCTCCAATGGCTACAGGGGAAAGACATATAGCCGGGCAACAGCCCTAGTCAATCGCAACTTAAAAATAATCTAAACATCACGCACGGTGAGCTCGGCAAGATGGAGCTAACTAACCAAAGTAAGCCATAGTTGGGCATATAAAGAAATGCATAGTAAGACATGAGAGCGGATCCACCTAACAATAGGCGAACGGGATGTCTGAGCACCGGAGGGATTGTGCCCAAATAATGGAAGGATACAGTGATATAGAAATCATTAGGTAATCATTGTTTGTTTTATAGTTATAACAATTTGAACAAGGGCTAATCGATTTTGAGACACCCTGTACTTAGTTTCAAATGTGCCGAAAGGTCGAAAGGGATGCAAAACTAAAAGCAAAAGTTTGTCTTCAAATACAAAAAAGTAACAACCAAACGTGGGTGCGTTCACTTTGCGTTGATATAGAATGTGCTGGATTTTAACAAATGTAATGATCGTTTATGATTAAGATAGGAAAAGGGCATATTCATATATAACTACATAACTTTCTGGGCTAAATCTACATCCGCAGTAGGTTGTTATTAGGTACCTACTACCTACCGACTTCAGGATATAATTTCCGCCATTGTCCCGTCATCGCAGATTTCAACATACGCTGAACAGAATGACTGAATATTGACTGTGACAGTCGGTGAGACATTGACCAGAATAAGATTGACGACTGGGACGTTCCAGAACAGATTGTCCTGTCGGAGGGTTGGTTTTACATCCTCATCTCTCGGAAAAAAAATATTAAATTTATTCTATAATTTCTATAATGTAGTCGTAGGCCCTGCACTCTGAAGAGGCTGTGAAAATATTTTACCTTGCCAAACAACGGTCACCGAGTTATAGCCTCCGGCAATTTCAAGAGGTCACGCTGCAGGCCTCTCTTTGAGGGTTCATAACTTAGAATTCAACGATCTCAAACCTTGTCAGCGATATGCCAATGAACTTGCCATGATGCAAGGACATTTTTGGCATTCTCGATTTTTTTTTTACATTTTCTCACGTGGCCTTTCTTGACATTTTCCCAGTCAAAACCTGTATTTCTGACTCAAAACCAAATTTAGTTTGCTCCTAGTTGCCTTTCGATATAAGCAAAATGGATATAGCCTATTTAATGCCCCCTCTCAGCCCCGCAAAAAATGTATAGATGGCGCTGTGATCGTTATCCATCTGTATTGTATATACCAGGACTGGGTAAAGACATCGAGGTGCAGTCAACGACACTGAATTAAATATGTGATTCTGAGCAATACATATTCATATTACTTTGAGACCCCAGGTCAAGGTCAAGGTCATAATTTAGGTCAAACTTGTAAATAATTTCCGCTTGCTGTACGTACGGGATTTTTGTTAGTTTTGCCGGGGTATTCTCGTCTGACTTTTTTGCAGTAACCCTTGTCGAGCGGGGTTGAGGCGTCTGAAGGGTTGGTTTGGGATGCCCCCTTTTTCGGGAATATCACAACAATGACGGTGTGTATCACCACCGTTTCGAGCACATCTGTTTCGGAATGAATTCAGCATATTTAGTTTAAAAAATTACCTCAGGTCATCTCAGGTGCAAGGTCACCAGGTCACGTCAAGTGATCCCATGTTCCAAAGAATGATGTGGTCGAGCCACAGATACAGTGTTTGACTGATAGATGTGACATAGAATGTAATCAGGCTTTAAGTACCTACAGTTCAGCTATCGCGTTTTTTTATATCGGTAAATTTACGTTAGTTCAATCTCACGACTTCCCTAAGATAAGTTAACGGGACAATTCGCAAATGCTTCCGCTATCAGGAGAACGAACATTAGGCAGACCAATAGTCTTAATAACGTGATATTTTAGCTTACCTATTCTAGATGACCCAATCACAATGTTACTGAGTGACTCATTTGAGGTCACTACTACTCCCTGCCAATAACGCCTAAAACCCTCGCCCTGGTGTGGGGGGTCATTTTGACCCCCCCTGAGGTTTTTCCGGAATAGCGGGAAAACGGCGGCGCGTGGCGCCGCCAAATTTTGCATAGCTGTTTGAACATCAATTTTCCACACTTTGACAAAAAATATACTTCATGTCAACCGAGGTAAGGTCATCAGGTCACTTTAAGTGACCTTACCGTCCAAAATGTTTGTGATCGTGCCAAAGCCACAGCTTTTGTTCGAAAGATTTGAAACTTGCAGGATTTCATCAGATTATAAGTACCTGCAACTTGTTCATCTTCGATTTTTTGTATCGGTGACCTAAGGTCAGATCAGTTTTCTGACCTCCCCGGCCCCCATTATAAGTGAACGGGAAATTAAACAAATGCTTCCAATTCAGAAATTATACGACTGATCAAGCTATTTCTTTCAAAATCATGTTTTTTGGGCTCGTTCTGGATGTTCAATGTGCATTTGTTGCTCATTGATCTCTACAAGGTCATTTGAGGTCATCTGAGGTCATCAGCAATTATTTGCTAATAACTTTTGATATAAAGGAGATAGAGACGAACGGTTGACACCACTGTATTTGTCTCGTCTGGCCGCATCGACCCATATGCAACATGACCTACCCAGGTCACCAAATACCTGTGGACCTTTTGAGGTCAAAATTTGAAATTGACCTTGAAAGATCACAATTATATGTTTCAAAGTGCCTTGACGAGAGAACACGATTGGTGTAAAGTCATTACTCTATCATATTAGATTACAAAGTTAATTAAGGAAAACAAAATCTACCAAAAACTGCATTTTGAACCTTCGAATGACCACTTGGAGCCTAAAACTATTGATCTGAGCTCAATTTTGAGGGACATTTAATCCATTAAAATAATTAGCTTCCATGCTTTTTTTCCGTTTTGTTCCTAGCTATCATAGTTCACGAGATATACGGGTTGTTCGAAGCGAAGTCCAAAAACTTGTTGAAATTTGACCTTTGATGACCTCTGGTGACCTTCAATTTTGACCGTAGCTAAAAGATGGGTCTCTGTAACTTCGAATGTTCCACGTAGAGAGCTTTCTAAAGTTTTTTCGGCGTTCTTTCTATCTCTTTTTCGTTTTCGAGTAGACGTGGGGTCATTTTGACCCCCCCCCCCCACACCACCATTTGGCGAAGTTGTCTCGGAGGCCCACCCGGGCGCGGGTTAATTAAATTAATATAAAGACATGGTACCAACATCACTGTGTTTATCTCGTCGAGACAATTCTGTAAATGTGCAACATGACCTACCTGGGTTACCAAAGGCGCAACCAAGGGAGGGCACACGGGCCCGTGCCCCCCCCCTCCCTTACAAAATGTGGGGCCCCTCTGAGGCGGCCCCGTGGGGGCCTTCTGAGACGGCCCCGAGGGACCCCTCTGAAGCGGCCTCGTGGGGCCCCTCTTAGGCGGCCTCGTGGGGCCCCTCTGAGGCAGGCACGGATACAGGATTTCGCCCGGGGCGGCGGTGCCTAAAAAGGATCCCCTTCCCGAGCGTTTAAAGAGCCCCCCTCCCGAGCGTTAAAATGGTCCCATTGGGCAATGGACCCCTCCGTGCTGACTAAGGCCAATTAGGCATGTTCAGGGCCCTTTTGACCCGCCCAGGGACCCTTCTAGTCTGGTCAAGGGCCTCTCTGACCTACATAGTTCCCTTTTGAATTTCACAGGGGGCCCTCAGGTCTGTCCAGGGGCCCTTAAGATCTGGTAAGGAACTGCTCTGGCTGCTTTGTTCCCCTACCGAAATTCCCAGGGGCCCATCAAACATGCTCAGGGGCCCCTCCGATCTTTCCAGGAGCCCCTCCGTCCTGCCCAAGGGTTCCTCTGTGCTGGTTACAGGCCCATTCGGCATGTTCATGACCCTTCTGAATCGCCCAGGGACCCTTTTGTATAGCCAGAGGCCCTGTGGACCGGTTATCTTTATTCTAACTTTTAACTGTAACCCGCCACATCAGAGCCAATCCAACACAACGCTTGATTGGCCTGCATTAAAGTCCCAACCAAAAAAATACCAATCATGTGACAAATCTTCAACACTGTGAAAACAAAATCCACCTCGTGATCCTCTCCATCCGTCACGATCTTACGGGCAAAGACGGCACGTACCAAGCGGCCCTCAACGGGTGACAGACGCAGAAATCAGCTTTGTTAGCTGGCTGAAGATTAACGTGAGGAGCGAATAACCTGATCACCTCTGCTATCAAATAAACTTTTCTGGCTACCCGAGTCAAGCAAACAATCACCCGCACTACATAACCGTTGATTGAAGCCCTTGTTAACTTGGCAGGGGCAAACAAGTCCTACCAAGCGCGCCTGCCCGCCCACTCGGTTGCGGCAGTGTCGCTTCATATGTCCGGCGCCCCCCACACGACCAAACAGCGGACGATACCTGAGCGTTCGTCCCTCGATGTCGAGCCCGTTCGCGGTGACCCGTCTAGTCAGCCGCCGGTCCAAGTTCGAGTCCACGGCAGGCCCGGGTCAGAGCGGACGCCAATTGTTGCCTGGCGCGCGCGGCCGGCGAGACACGCCGGCCGTACCCCGCCCGCCGCCCCGGCGAGGACGGCTTTGCGCCAGCCGCGAGGTGCCGCCGTCAGCCCACCCGCCACGGGCGTTCCCGAGGAGAACGCGGAGTGGTGGCGATCTTCTGTCTAACCGCTGCTCCGGCGGCTCCGGCACTCCAGGTCTGGTCCCGCCCAGCGTCCGTTCGGCGGAGATCCGCCAGGGTCCAGCCCCACCCGCCACGGGCGTCCCGAGGAGACGCGGAGTGGCGGCGTCTTCTGTCTACCGCTGCTCCGGCGGCTCCGCTCCAGGTCTGGTATCGCCAGCGTTCGCTCGGCGGAGATCCGCCAGGGCCAGACGCAGGAGAGTTCCAGCGTTCGCGGCGATGCTGGAACGATCCACCGTTTCCCTCCTCGTAGTCGTCACTGGAGCCGCCTTCGTCCGGTCGGCCGGCCGGTGAGCGCCAGCGCCCGCGGCGCGGCTCCGGAGCTGGTGACCAGCTGCTGCGCTCCGCCCGGCTCGGGCGCGGGCCGCCCTGGCTCGCCCAGCGAACGTGGCGAGCGGCAGCCGTGCTGGCGACCTCAGCCTGCTGTAGGTCCTCCTCCCTGGTCAGCTCAGAGACACAGTCCTCGAAGGTGATGGCCTTCTGACGCGAGAGAAGCCGCTTCTCCTCATCACTGATGCCAACCAAAAAGTGTCGGTACAGTGTTGCGTTGTAGGATGGGACGCATATTTTCTTGAGCTGACCGTCATCACCGAAGAATTCCGGACACGCCTGGCGAACCAGCCGGCGCACTGACAGAGCGTAGTCCTGTGCTGACTGCCCGCCTTTGGCCAGAGCAGCCAGTGCCTGTGCCGCTTGACCGGTAGACCTGGCTGTGTCACCGAAATGGGAGTGGAGTTCCTTCTTGATCTCCATCAAGTTCAGCTCTCCGCCGTTGTCCTCGATGCTGTTGATCACTGTCAGAGCTCGACCTCGGCATCTAGCAGCGACGATCGTTGCTAGCGTCTGCTGTGAGTGCCCTCCGAGTGCTGCCAGCCGGGTGCACNCACCTGACAGAGCGGCCCATGTTCGGCGGCCGGCAGCTGGCGACACAACACAGTACACACCCGTCGTCAGTGAACCAGCTCAGGGACATGGTATCTGTCCGCCACGCTCAGAAATGGAACAACGCGACAGACACTGAGGCAAAGTGGGAAAGTCACTATTAGAGCAGCAGAATGCTTAGGGGTCAATGCAGTACAGGGGAATAGTATCCCTGGTGGTTGGCGGTGGGTGAGTGGGCCGGGGTACCGCCTGGTTAGCTCCCTCACTCACCTCCCCCGGTAGGACGCACTGTTGGGCCTTCAGCTGGTGCATCCGCTCCGTAAAGACATGGGCTATCTGCTCCTCCAGCTGCTGAAACCTGGGGACAGCGCAGCTGTCTTTGATACAAAGTTTACAAAAGCTTAAGCGCCGTCCACGAGTTCCGTTACGCATGCTTAGAGTCAGTTGCAACTTGCAGCATTACAAATTGTGACACGAGGAGGGATGGTGTTGGTGCTAGCGAAATAGAAAGAGGATTTTATTTGGTTGGGGCGCGGGGCCAAACTGCGCCGTTATCAACAGCCTAGAAATTAGCGGAGGGAGGTAATCGTCATCGTCAATTGTGAAACTAGGTATGCTCTATGGTGGAAGCATTGCAACAGGAGAGAGGACGTTAATCGCAAATTTGGCGTAATGTAATTAATCCGCGATCCGCTGGTTAGGTGCAACAGTCGCCTGCACTCAGCATTCATTAAACAATCAGTAACAACCATTCATAACTTAGTCAGGTAGTCACCAGTCCCCATTCCCGCTCACCTGTGGATAGCGCTATGATGACAGGTCCGGGCCGTGAACTCGGGTCACCAGCAGCTATCGGAGCACGGGATCCGGCCCTTCCGGCTGAAGATGACGTCATAAGCCAGCCGGTCCAAGAGCCGGCGCAGCCCCCACCGCAGCCAGCCGTAGATGCCGGGATGCAGCCAGCTTCGGGTAGCACAGAAGTCTTCTTAGCCAGCGCGTCCGCTCACTCGTTGCCGGGGATCACGCAGTGCCGGGTAGCTGACAGTAGTAGTTTAGTGGTGCATGATGGCCAAGACTTCGTCGACGAGGGCAGATCGCCGAGCGGCGGCGGCTCCCGGAAGCCCTTCTGCGCCGTCGTGGTGGTCGCCGGCGTCAACGGCCTCCTCGTGGATGTCAGGGATGTCATCACCCGCCATGCACATGTTGTGTAGGACACAGGCAGCGCAGGTGATGTCGATGGCTTTGCGAACCGTTTTGGTCTCGAGGTTCGTGAGCCTCCTGAACCTTCCTTTAAGCAGGCCAAACGGTGCTCATACGACACGGGCTCCTGACCAGCTTCTTGTTGAAACACTACCTTTTTCTGCATCTGTGTGTCCGTCACCAGCGTTGGCCTGCAACTGGTTCTCACTGAATGGGTTATGAGGCCACGTCTCTAATTTGAAGGCAACGTCGCCTATCAAAAAACTTCCAGCAGGTAGATGGACCTCCCTGAACCGCTGATCTTCCAGTGCCTGGCCAAGGGGGCTGTTTCTGAAAACTCTGGAGTCATGTGCAGAGCCTGGCCACCCGATACACACATCCATAAATTTTCTGTCTCCATCACACACTCCCATGAGATTGATGGAATGTGTATGTTTTCTGTTGACGTACGCATGCTCATTCTCACTTGGTCTTGGGATGGGAATGTGACATCCATCGACAGCACCGATGATGCCCCTTAAGCCAGTGCTCCTGGCAAAACCATTGCTGACCTCCTGCAGCCCCTCAAACTTGATATAAATTTCCTTCAGCCCACAGAGCAAATGAACCACTTGGTCCACGAATGACCATGCAGTGGACACAGCCAGACCAAAAACCAAGGCCACCTTCCTGAAACTTGTAATACTGCCGAAGTAGTATAGCAAAAGCAGTATCTTGAACTCCATCGTCCTCCCAGTTCCGTCTCCATCCTCATCTCCCAAAAGTTCAACTATAGTACCAACAGTGTGACGACTCAGACGAAAATTTTCTTTATATTGTTGGTCTGTTAGAGCCGGAACTACTTCTTCGTAAAACCCCTCAATCTTCCTCAAGGGCTCTCCTCCACCACCCTCTGGCTCTCCATCAAGTCTGCAAGAGAATAACAATGTTATATTACCATTAAAACATGCAGTTATAACTTATGATATGACCAAATTATGTGCTGGCTTTCAAATTGTCATTATAATGAAAGTAATTATGGCTGGAATAGAAAAAAAAAACTTATTTGTGTGTAATTTTGGGTTGCTTCACAGCATGCTTTCTGGTGATGCCAATGGAGTTGTGACCACTAATGCAAAGTTCCAAGGCAATTAGCAATGTCTTGATTTTACTGGATATGCATTGAATGCTCTCATTTATCACATTAACAAACCAGCTGAAAAATTACCAGAATCACTCCTTGTCACCATTTATGCTGTTCATATTGATATTGACCAATGAAAGGAAATCACCAAATCCCTACATCTTATCACCAAAATATGAAATATAATAACAATTTGGACTTATTTGACTACCCAAACACAAAAAGAACTATGCAAAACATGAGAAGCATCAACATAGCAACCAAAATATGCAAAAACATCACCAGAAATGCAAACATGTTACCAGAAACACGGAAACAGAAAACAAAATATTAAACAAAATAAGAAACCAAAATAAAATAAAATAAACAAAATTTATAAGAAAACAAAATAAAAAGTTCTTATAAATTCCTTTCCATGTTTTGGTGGAAATTCAGCTCAGTTCTCCACAGAACTTTTCAGGCATGAATTATGATAGTCCCCAGCTAATTTTGGCTGTGCAACTGTTGAAATGGTCTGTGGGCTAGATTGATGCTGAGTGGGGGACGGAAAATATTAACCCTTGGAACAAGTCAACTCCATGTTGTTACAAATTGACTTTTGAAACAACTCATCACAGTTATCGTGCAGTAGAGCTGAGACTTAATAAAAAGCTGAGACTTAACCGAACGCCATTAGTGCATAAACATTGTATGCAGTGCATTCTAACAGCTCCTTTTCTAATACGAATCTGAGGCGAGGCAACATTTTCAGTCCGGACAGCAGGCAGGCAGGTTCTCATAATTAACTTGTGCAACGAAATGACAACTGTGGGACTGTGATTGACACTTAAGACTGGCAGAGCATTGTGCTTGGATGTGCCGGCATGACTCAGCCCTTTTATCATCTACACAACAAGACCAGCCCTCCAGCCTGCAACCAGACAGCACATGCAAGCACAAGTAAGTTTTTTGTCTATCTTTTCATTCCATTTTGAAAGCTGTCAGCCATTTGCACCTCCATTCTAAACAAAATAACTATTTAGTCAGTTTTCACAAAACAAAACTTTCAAATTTATAAAAATATAGAAACAGACCACTTTTCAAACACTGATAAGCATTACAAATAGCGCATCCATTTATCATAATATTGAGGCTAAAATGATTGCAAACGTACTCTTCTAACTGCATCAACATTTCAGCTTCACTGTCGCTGTCCGTTTCCTCTTCCTCGTCATCATGCTCCATGACAATAGCTGCCGCCATTGCCATGGCTTGTGCAGCTACGTCGTCTTCATACTGCTCCTCAGCAGCAGCCATGACTAATGAGTCTGAGATAAGGAAAAGAAACAAATATACTCAAACAAAGCGTCAACACAATTGATTTCAGATCTCTCTCCGATCGCCACGCTATCCTAACACAACGGCCTTGCACACCCTCTTCGTTTTCATCCCTCGCGCCACATTCGTGCTTCGTGCGCCAGCGGACTCGCAGTGTTGTTCTCAGCAGTGCCTGCGGCTATACACGCTGACGTCACTTCACTGTGACGTGGTTTTCGGTTGTCGTCAATATGTTTGCGTACAAACTTGGCACCGAACAGGGCTCAGGATACGAATTGCGTTTGGTTGTGCGCTGGACGCGCCGGTGGGTCACAATGGTGAAGGCGGCTTGAAACCCAGTTGACGCGCCAGTGCAAGTGATTTGTGACGGACATGGCACAGCTCTCCATTGCCGTGAGTGACTTTCCGACCTATGATGGGTCGCAGCCTCCAGACGATTTTCTCCGTCAGTGCACCCGGCTGGCAGCACTCGGAGGGCACTCACAGCAGACGCTAGCAACGATCGTCGCTGCTAGATGCCGAGGTCGAGCTCTGACAGTGATCAACAGCATCGAGGACAACGGCGGAGAGCTGAACTTGATGGAGATCAAGAAGGAACTCCACTCCCATTTCGGTGACACAGCCAGGTCTACCGGTCAAGCGGCACAGGCACTGGCTGCTCTGGCCAAAGGCGGGCAGTCAGCACAGGACTACGCTCTGTCAGTGCGCCGGCTGGTTCGCCAGGCGTGTCCGGAATTCTTCGGTGATGACGGTCAGCTCAAGAAAATATGCGTCCCATCCTACAACGCAACACTGTACCGACACTTTTTGGTTGGCATCAGTGATGAGGAGAAGCGGCTTCTCTCGCGTCAGAAGGCCATCACCTTCGAGGACTGTGTCTCTGAGCTGACCAGGGAGGAGGACCTACAGCAGGCTGAGGTCGCCAGCACGGCTGCCGCTCGCCACGTTCGCTGGGCGAGCCAGGGCGGCCCGCGCCCGAGCCGGGCGGAGCGCAGCAGCTGGTCACCAGCTCCGGAGCCGCGCCGCGGGCGCTGGCGCTCACCGGCCGGCCGACCGGACGAAGGCGGCTCCAGTGACGACTACGAGGAGGGAAACGGTGGATCGTTCCAGCATCGCCGCGAACGCTGGAACTCTCCTGCGTCTGGCCCTGGCGGATCTCCGCCGAGCGAACGCTGGCGATACCAGACCTGGAGCGGAGCCGCCGGAGCAGCGGTAGACAGAAGACGCCGCCACTCCGCGTCTCCTCGGGACGCCCGTGGCGGGTGGGCTGACACCTGGCGGCGATCTCCGCCCGAACAGACGCTGGCGGACCAGACCTGGAGCGGAGCCGCATCGGAAGCAGCGGTAGACAGAAAGACGCCACCTACGCGTACTCCTCGGAAGCCCGATGAGCGGGTGTGCTGGACGGCGCAACCCGCGGGCTGGCAGCAGCCGTCTCGGCCGGGGCGGCGGGCGGGGTACGGCCGGCGTGTCTCGCCGGCCGCGCGCCCCGGCAACAGCGGCGTCCGCTCTGACCGGGGCCTGCCGGACTCGACCGGACCGCGGCTGACACGTGACGGGTCACCGGACGGAGGCTACGACATCGAGGGACGACGCTCAGGTATCGTCCGCTGTTTGCCTCGGTGTGGAGGAGCGACCGGACATATTGAAGCGACACTGGCCCAAAAACGGAGTAGGGCGGGCAAGGCGCGTGGAATAGAACCTTGTTTCACCTGCCAGTAAACAAGGCGCTTCAATCAAACGGTTAGTGTTGTCGGATGATTGTTGACATTATCAGGGTAGCCAGAAAATATGAATTAGATTAGCAGAGGTGATGCAGGTTATTCTCCTCACGTTAATTCTTCAGCCGCTAACAAAGCTGATTTCTGCGTACTTGGTCAACCCGTTGAGGGCCCTTGTAACGTGCCGTCTGCCCGTAAAGATCGTGACGGATAGCGAGATGATCACGAGGTGAGATTTTGTTTTCACAGTCTAGTTGTAGATTTGTCACATGAATTAGTATTTTTGGTTAGGGACTTATGCAAGGCAAATCAACGTTAGTGTTGGATTTGCATCTGATGTGGTGGGACAGATAAAAAGTATAGAATAAAGAAACCAGTTCCGTATACCACCCATGTCTAATCTCGTGGCCCTTTCTGTGCGTATCAGATAAGGAAACTGTCTGTAGACTCTGGACTATGTGCTGACCGGACAAGCTTCTGATTCAGGTTGAATTACTGATAGCACTCATCAGGCCAGTTCTCGCCTCACGAAGATCCCGATATGTACATTAGGAACGCTCGGATAAAGCTTATATAACGCTTGCACAGACGTGACGTGATCGGTTACCTGCAGCCTGCAGACGGCGCAGACATAACTGACGCTCCACCACGTGACACTGACACAGACGAGACTGACGCTGAACCCGCTGAGACAAACGGTGTATCCGCCAGCGATAGTCGGTTTCTCGGCCAGAATTCTGACGTTATCCCTGATACATCAGTTCGAGGTAGGACCAGATCAAGCGGGCACAATCGGGGACAAAGTGGCGAAGCTGCTGCATCTTTCCCAGAGGTGTTTCAATAGTTACTCAGACATAGGCTGTATACACCGGAGGGAGAAGCCGGATTCTGGAGCCTAAGTGCCCGGGCGAGGGCCCCACCCAATTGTCAAAACCCTACCCTGTGCATGGGCGAGGAAAAATACTCGAACAGCAGTTATAGAAGAATTACAAGCCAGCGGTATAATTGCCGAAGGAGAGCCGTGTGAGTGGAATAGTCCGGTGATTCTGATCTCTAAGGGCAGGGATAAAACTTCTAACAGGCCAGTCGAATTCAGGATCGTAGAGGACATGAGAAGGGTCAACCAGGTTCTTTTGACACAAAGAATATTTTGTCCATGCCCTAGCATCGCGATGACTTCTAATTTATTCACTGCGGGTTTAGGAAAATTGACGAGTTCTATATGGGAATATCAAACATGACATTTGGAATTTGAAAACTTTCTCCAGAAAATCTACAGAAAATGTGCGCCTTTATGCGCTAAGGTAAGACATGGAAACCTACACGACTTCCCATGGGCTTGCTCCCAAAGTAGTATTCCATCTGGCATGTGGTTGATGCACCGGTGCTGGGTGGACGTCCCGTGCGCGTGACGGTATACGCCGACGGGACGTCTTACTTGACCGAGCCCGGACGTGGGGAGCCACCTGAGCTGCTGCACAACCGTCCTCGACAGACTCCGTCGGGCAGGCCTCAAAACTAATCTCCCAAGAGAAAATTGCCGCATCGGCTTGGAGAAAGCTGTCTTATCTTGGGGCACGAGGATCCACGCCTGCAAGGGCGTCGCAAATCGACGGCGATCGTATCGCTTGCATACAGGAGCCTATAAAACCCCCCGCCACTGTGAAAGAGGCAAAGCGGATCTACGTTTTTTTTTTTATGCACATTGGTTTAAGGAAGTTTATTCCTTCATTTCCAGCGTTTCGGCCCCATCTAATATGGTGGGGCCAACAGCGGGATACATTCTACTGGACGCAGAATTAGAGCACGCGGATTTCAACTACCTTACGCAAAAGCCTGTTGTATGTCGAGTGCTAGCATATTCCCACCACGGCGGTGCAGGGTGTTGCTTTACACAGATGCAGCACGCGTGAGGGTACACGGAACAGAGTGACTCTGTCAGATCCAACGGGGAGAGGAGGAGAGTCATCGCTTCAATGCAGCAAATACAGTAAGGCGCATCCAAATTGGGACCATCTATGAACTGGAGTTATTCAAGCTTCATCACTGGGCTTAAAGAAATTTTACAACGTATTTGCTGGACGACATGATTTTACCTGGGTGTGCGACTGGCAAGAGTGACACTTAAAAATCTCCACGAACACATGATGAGATAAATCCGCGCATTATCAGTTGGCGAGCATTCGTCAGATCAATATCAATTATAAGCCTGAGCATCGACCGGCGGCTCGTATGCAGCATGTGGACATGATTTCCAGGATCCCGGAGCACCAGTCTGGGACTGGATCGGATGACTTCGCTGACACGGTCAGCACGCCGCTCACGCGGGGTCCCCCGGTGCGTGGTGACGTCACCGAGATCCCGGAGCACCAGTCTGGGACTGGGTCGGGTGACTGCGCTGACACGGTCAGCACGCTGTCCACAGACACGCCAACCGGGGTACGGTGACGTCACCGCTCCTTGGCGAGCGACTTCCGTCAGGGTCACACCGGGGCTCGGGTTCAGGCGAGGCTTCTTTGCCGACAAGGGGTGGGTTGACGTGGATTTCCGGAACCGGGCGGACAGCGTCTAGACCGGCCGCTGAAGAGGCTGCAGAGGCGCGGCCCTGATCGTCCAGGCGGCGCAAAGTTCGGAACCGCACCGCGAGGATCGGAGCGGGGCGACGTGAGTGCGGGCGCCGATTCCTCGGTTAAGTCGCATACTAGGCTAGTACCGTGTTGCCCCGGGCCGGGCGATATGGCCCAGTGGCGATCGCCATCGTGTTCGGTCTCTGCTTCGGTGACGAGCCTGGTCTTCCATGGCCACAGCACCCACTTCGGCGTGACAGACCAAAGCCATGAGGCCTTCGTTTCGGCAGGGATGGTGTGCAATAGGGGGCGGAGCCCTCGGACGTCGCCGTCGGCCCAGAGCTCGCATATGCCTGCCGGGCGCGCAGAGCGCACGCGCCCGCACGACTACCGCGCGAGCGTGCCGGACCGCCGCGCAAGATGCCGCGAGTCGCCGAGACTAGTCAGGCACCCTTCCTTGCGACGTGTCGTGTTGGTGCCGTTGCCGGGGCCATGCCCAGTCGCGGGCATGTGACGGTCCTGTCGTGACAGATGGGGACAGCACCACTCTGAACAGATCCGATTGAAAGACCGCCGCCTGAGGCCACCGTCGCGTTACCAGTACAGCTGATGGTGCGGCAGCGTGCGAGGCCAAGCGCGCACCGGTGCTGCTGCGGGGGAGGGACCACGGAAGAAGCGTCACAGACACCGTACCGGAAGCGAGCAAAGGCACTCTGACAGCTCACAGGCAGGCCAGGCTGACAGTGGATCGAGTGCCGAGATCCATATGATCGCCGGTGTGGATTTGACCAAGCTGTCATTGGATTCAAAATTCCGATAATTTTGCGGACTACCAAATCGCGGCCGAACAAAAGACTGTGTGCGCGCCTCTCCGTGCACACATCGATAAATGTATCGTGAGAACTCGAGCCAAAAATTCTTTGATTCAACCAGCCTTTGAAGAGGGCAGGCATTCATCGTACCAACTATTTTCGCCTCCTTGGAAGGAGGAATGACATCCGTCTGGTTTACTAAACGCAATGGCTGAAGGGGCGGGTGCGCATCGTCCCCCGGCTTGTGGAAAAGTCGTCTGGCCCCGGGGTTTTCTAAGAATTCGAAATCCTATATGCAAATCATTGACCACTCCACCACGGCATTTGCGGATCTACAAAAGTGTATGAGAAAGTTTCGCGGTACATTTGGTACGTAGGACTCAAACGAGACTGTAAAAACTACGTTGACAGCTGCAATCGTTGCAGCCAGCGGAAAGACGACCGTGGGCCCCCGGCCCCGCCTCTGCTACCCCAGGAGCCGTATGGACCTGGCGAGGTGCTGGTTATAGACGTAGTACAATGCAATAGCCGTCTGACAGGTAACTCTCTCGTACTCAACCTGCGTGGATAAATTCCACTGCTTCCTATCCATTACCCACTACAATAGGCTTCAAGCAGATAACTTGGTCCGCCAGCCCTGACACCCATTTTCTCAACATTCGCCCGCCCCTGCGCGTCGAGACGGTGCCGGTGCAATTTGAAAAGCAGACGTAGCAGTCCTGTGTAAATTTTTGGGGTATCGATATCAGACAAGCGGGTCGGCGGTCCCCAATGAAGCGTGGGAAAAGGTAGAAAAGGCGCCACCGGGACACAAACCACGTTTGCGCACGCTCACCGAGAGCTACGGAGCAGAATTGGGAGAGCCATGCTCCCCGGCCCATCATATTTTCTATGAAACAAGTGAGGTTAGTGAGGCGCACGACTACTCCCCGTAACTTCTTAATATTTCATGAGGCATCTGAACACACCCATTCACATTTGACATCAAGCCGTTGGCGAGATACTCTGACGATTTTTTGCAGGAGAAACTGAGACCTTTGCGGATACCCTAAGACAGCGCACGACAGACTACGCCAGACACAAGGCTGACATGAACGGACATATGACCTCAGACCCGTGCGCGGACCGGTCATTCGATAGGGACCGAGTCAGAACTGCGCAACTTGAATAAGCGTGCAGGCGGGTCACAAAAGATGATAGAGCCCGTGGTCGCCAGTCTAATATAGTGGCAACAGGCTCGAGCATGGCGGCCGTTGAATGTCTGGAATCCGCGAAACGGGTGTCACGCGTCGCACGCATCTAAAATACTGAAGCCTGTCGTGGCATAGAAAGTGTGACTAGCGAGCGGTACCTATATAGGTATATATGCCGGTGCGAGCGATATTGGGATAGCGATTGTTTGTGATTGATTGTGCGCTCATGGGGGGTGTTTGTGATTATTTGACGTTTTGCGCCTTGGGTGCGCCTACAAAATCATCCGTTATTACGCATTTGTTTTCGTTTGTGATAGATTGTGTGGCTCACTGCTCAGCTTAACCTGCAAGCCGTTCCGTTGTAAGGGTTTTTGCCTAATTTTTGAGTTTACATGCATTGTAAATCAGCAAAAATGGGCTTAACTCATTCTTTCTCTATCCTGTCGCATTGACTTTATATTGTGGTTGTCTTTTACCTGATAAGAGGAGGAAATGTGACCGGTTCAAATACTGCCCCACGTGTGTTGAGACTGAGCGCGCCTCTGGCGCGCCCTGGCGGCGCGAGCGAGGTCAGCCCGCCGCGGAGCAGCGCGGCCGGAGGTGGAGAAAAACAGTCTGGACCAGGATACGAATTGCGTTGGTTTGTTGCGCTGGACGCGCGGGGGTCACACGCCATGTCTATCATAGTTAAAAAATATAGCCCGGCCAATAATTAACTTTGTGGCACTGATCGGGCACATGGGGATTAAACCATTGTGCCCGATCAGTGCCTCTAGTTAATTGTTTGCTGGGAAGATTGATAAAGCTCAAATAATTTGGTAAAAATCACGGCAAAATTATCAAACCATGAATATTGGTAGCGCTTTGGACCCCATCCTATGGAAAACGACACCAATGCGCATGCCCCAATGACGAACCGCGAGCTGTGCCCGATCAATTCATTCTGGGTCGGGCATGCCCAATTTAAGCACGCATAATAGTGAAGAAGCCGCGGTTGTTGGTTCAACTCGGGCCTGCCCCAGTGCATGAATTAGATGGTCGGGCAAGCCCAATTTCAGCCGTAATAATTGTTGGGGCTCAACTCGGGCCTGCCCAAAGTTGGTTCTGCCAGGCGAAAACCAAGTTGGACCAAATCAAAGAAACTCGTAAGTTGGGCAAACCGGGCTATGCCCATGTTAAGCCCGAGTTGCCCGAGCAGTACCCAACTTAATTGTTGGCTGGGGAGGTCAAACTGAAGATTACGGTCATTAGGAGTTGTAACACATGTTTATGGGTTCGTTTATAGATTAGAACGCGAAAAATGACCTTAGAACATGTTGTTTTCCATACAAATTGAAGAAGAAAGCAAAAACGGAAATGCAGTTTTTACTTATTGTTATACTGTGAAGGTGGTCTAATTTTGACTTCGAAAGGTTTTAACTCAGTCATTTTTGAAGATATTGACTTCAAACTTGCAACACACATTCATTGGGATCATCTCAATTACATATATTCCTTTTTTTAAATTGGAACTTTTTAAAATTAAGAAAAAAAAGGATTTTGACGTTTTTTTTTAATTTCAGCAAATTTAAAAAATCTGAAATAGTAGTTTGATAGCTAAACTTATTACCTGTCGTTTGGTGTATAACAATTGAGTTTATCGTCAAAACTGTACTTTGAACAGCGTTTCCTGCAAACCCTCATTTTTTTAACAAAAAACGCAGAACATGACGTCACTCTGACGTCATTTACGGTTGAACTATAATAGTCTTATCTTTTTCCATCTGGCAGGATGTGTCAAATTAATTTGGGAAAAGGTACTGAAAGTTTGGTGACGATACCGACGTTTGTTTAGGAGATATTGCAGAATAACGGGAGGGGGAGGGGGGCTATAAATAGGCCTCCAGTAACTCTCGGGTTAAAATAGGTACATCATTTTTTAAATGTCAAAATCATTTTCGGGTGTTGTACAGAAATATTATCTCAAAAATATGCTATGGCTTCCGAAATTCTGTAATAATAACATAGGCTTATTATGACCATATTAATTTAGGTGAGTTGATACTCGCAGCAGTTAAATTCAAGTTTGCGCAACATCGAGCAGATCCTGAGGATATAACTCAAGAACCATTTGACAGACGGGGCTGAAAATTAAACAGCGTGAATATATGGCCCTGATAACCCCCAAAGCATATTTTCATCGAACTATCAGAAGTAGGGTTTTATGTTCTGGTCGATCTGGCGTTGGTTGCACCGGGTGACCCAGGTCGATCCGCGCCTGGTTGGGGGGGGGGGGCTAAAGCCCCCCAAATGAATAGGAAACTACACCCCTGCGATTGCGTTTCCTACGACTAATAAATCTGTATAGCGTCAAAAATTGAATACCCGAAATCCATGTCGGCATGAATATTTGTATTAGCACAGTGCTGCCACCTGTGAACGGCATGGTGCTGTCATCTGTAAGCCGTACCGATGCCGTGAGCCCAGGCAGGCTCCATCCTTACATTACTTATTTCGAACATTTTGTATTGTATGGGTTTCTGAGACCAGCGCCTTCCGTAAGTCAAAGCTTGTTGTATGGAACGTGACCCTACCCGCCACGCGACACCCCTCGTTACCAGCAGAGGTATGCATTGGACCTGCCCGCCACGTGACATTCCTCGTCACTCCACCTGATGTCCAGCGGCCCCGCGGAGATGACTGAATCTCTGAGTATGAGTATGAGTATGAATCCAGCGTCCAGCGGGCGCGCTCCGTGAGGCCTCACGGGGTACAGCGCACAACGCTGAACGGGGTACAACGCATATACTTACAATAATGATGATAGCGCATCGCGTAATGTGGGATAGCCCTCACCCCGGTGGGCCTCTGAGACAACTTTGCCATGGGCGGGGGGGGGTCAAAATGATCCCCGTCTAACTCGAGAACTAAAGGGGCTAGAAAGACGCATACAAATACATTCGAAAGCTCTTGACATGGACATTCGAAGTTTCTTGGGTATTTTAGGCTCAGGTCAATATTTAGGTCACCAGAGGTCATCAAAGGTCAAATGTTTCAATCTTAGGACTTGGCTTCGAACAACCCCAAATATATCGGGATATAGTAGCTAGGAACATAAGAAGAAAAACACTAAAGCTCTTGAAAAATAAAATCGACGTTGGTGTTTTCAAATTTTATCTCAGGTCAAAAGTTTAAGCTTCAGAGGTCATCAAAGGTGAACAATGCCATTTTTGGTAAAAATGTTTCTTAAAACAATTTTTACTCTAAACAAATAGAGCATGATTTTCCAGGCACATCTGGTGTTTTGTCTCGTAAAGACGCCTTTGAAACACATGAAAGGTGACCTGGTTAGTACACTTCAAAATTTTACCACCAGTTTGAGGTCATTTGGTGACTCAGGTAGGTCATGTTGCATATGGGGGCGGGGCGACGCAGCCCAACAAGACAACCCTAGTGGGGGTCATCCACTCGTCTCTATATTTAACATATCAAGAGGTTGATGACTTTAGATGACCTCAGATGACCTTGCAGAGAGCACTGAGCAACAATTGTACCTGGGTAATCAAGAATGAGCTAAAATAACATGATTTAAAAAATGGCCTGATTTAGTGCATATTCTCTGAGCATAAAAATTTGAGTATTTTCCTATTCTCTTATAATGGGAAGGCACAGGCGGTTTCAGACTCTCTCCGTGGGGGACATCTTTTTGTGGCAAAAAGGTACCCATTTTTTCTCCTCGGATCCGGGCCGGTCACCTCATTTTGGTATTCGAGCTAAAAATGCACTTTTTGGGACAACTTTTTCTGGATTTTTGTCTGGATTTTTTTTTCGGAGAAAGAAAAATAAGGGAAATCGGAGAAAACAAATGAAAAAAACGCGATATTCCGTAGCATATACTTATGCGTATATATGTAATAATAACATTGATCACATAACAACTCGCAGGGGCTTTACCGATAATCCTTGAGTGGGGGTCTGCTCAAATGACAAACAAATATACCCCATTTGTTCTGCGTGTATTTAAGCCTTTGAAACATACCTATTTAATAAGAATTTCCATGATATAGTAGGTATTTAGTTATTTAGCGTCGCGCACGATTTTTTCGGGTTTACCTCATTGTGTTCGCAATTCGCATCACCTTTTTCGGATCCCGGCAGACTAGCTAGCTTAACATGTAGCCCGCTTGAAAGTTAGTATTTTATGAAGGGAGTGGGCCCTAGCGTCAGTAATTACCGCTAAGGAGGGCCTCTGGCTCTGCCAGACACTAAATGGAATATTCATTAATCATTTTCCCATTTTCCAAATTCGTATAAGCAGTTGCAGAACTCGTGTCACGTCGCGAAGCGGCGCGAAAATTTCAATTTTTTGTGCGCATAGCTGGATTTTGACTGCTCCAAAGCCAATTTTACGAATTAACGATAGATTTTGAACACGCGGGCGACATATACCTACTTGTATTGACTGCCCCCGATTCCTCTGAGGAATTTGTCCCTAATGCCCCCTGGATCCGCCAGTGAATCGGAGTTAGATTCGTTTGATGACTTATTACCAGTGCTGAGGACCAAAACCCGATTGAGCCATATTTATTTCAGAGCTTAACTTCACGATTGATTTGAATCCACCCAAGTCCAGCGCACCCTAACACCCTTTGCAATTGAGGTTGGTAGCATTATGGCCAATTTGGGTCCATTCCCCCTCTGTTGTGAACTATTGGCTAATGATATTTGTATCCTCTTATATTTGCCTCCTCCCGTATGTGCACTCATACATCGAGAGATCGTTCCAGCCCAGACCTCAGAGGTCGGCGCTGACGAGGAGAGCTGTGCCAGCTCGCCGAACACGGACGGTTCCTCCGGCTGCAGGTCACTTGGCGGTCTTCCCGGCGGCGGCGGCGGCGGCTGATCCGGTTAGCGCGGCGTGTCTGGACGCGGTGTGGTTTGGAAAAATATATCGTCTCAGCCGCCGTCCACGCCCGCCCGTCCACGCGCCGTACCAGCCGCCGTCCAAGCCGTCGTCCTCAGCAGCCGTCAGCCAGCCGTCCAGCTAGCTGTCCAGCAGCCGTCCAGCCGCCGTCCACAGCGTCCAGCAGCTGTCCCCGCAGCCGTCCACGCCGCCGTCCAGCCGCGTCCAGCAGCTGTCCCAGCCGCCGTCCAGCGCCGTCCAGCCGCCGTCCAAGCCCGCGCGTCCACCAGCGGTCCAGCGCTTCCAGCATCAGTCCAGCAGCCGTCCAGCAGCCGTCCAGCCGCCCGTCAGCCGCCGTCCAGCAGCTGTTCCAGCCGCCGTCCAGCCGCCGTCCAGCAGATGTCCAGCAGATGTCCAGCATGCCGTCAGCAGCCTGTTCCCAGATCCAGCCTGTCCAGTCCCGCGTCCGCAGCCCGTCCAGCAGCATCCAGCAGCCGTCCAGCCGCCGTCCAGCACTGGTCCAGCAGATGTCCAGTCCCCAGCCGGTCCAGCCAGCCGTCCAGCAGCCGTCCAGTAACATGCCCGTCCAGCCGACCGTCCAGTCCCGCGTACAGCCGCCGCCAGCCGCCCGTCCAGCCGCTGTCCTATCGCCGCCGTCCAGCCACCGTCCAGCCGCGTCCAGCCACCGTCAGCTGCGTCCAGCTGCGCCCATAACTGCCGTCAAGACGTCCGTCCAGCCGCCCGTCAAGCCGTCCGTTCCAGCCGCGCGTCCCAGCCGCCCGTCAAGACAGCCGTCCAGCCGCCGTCCAGCCCGCCGTTCAGCAGCCGTCAAGACGCCGTCAATGCGCCGTCCCAGCCGCCGTCCCAGCAGACTGTCCAGTCCCGCCGTCCAGCCGCCCGTCCAGCCGCCGTCCAATGCCGCCCGGTCCAGCAGCCGTCCAGCCGCCGTCCAGACCGCCGTCCCAGCCGCCGTCCAGACAGCTGTCCAGCCGCGCTCTCTCAGCCGCCGTCCACCCCGCGTCCAGCCGCCGTCCAGCCGCCCTCCGCCCGCCGGTCCAGCCCCCGCCGTCCAGCGGCCGTCCAGCAGCCCCGCCAGCAGCTGTCCAGCCGCCGGTCCAGCCTGCTCCGTCCAGTCCCACCGTCCAGCACCGTCCAGCAGCCGTCAAGACGCCGTCGCAGCCGCCCCGTCAAGCCGCCGTCCAGCCCCGTCCGCCGCCCGTCCAGCGCCGTCAAGACGCCGTCCACGCGCCGCCGTCCAAGCCGCCGTCCAGCAGCCGTCCAGCCGCCGTCCAGCAGCCGTAACCAGCAGCCGTCAAGACGCGTCCAGCCCGCCGTCTACAGCCCGCCGTCCAGCCACCGTCCAGCGTCCGTCCCTCAGGCACCGTCCTCACCCGCCGTCCTAAGCCCGTCCCGTCCAGCAGCTGTCCAGCAGCTGTCCAGCAGCCGTCCAGCAGCCGTCCAGCCGCCGTCCAGCCGCCGTCCAGCAGCTGTCCAGCCGCCGTCCAGCCGCCGTCCAGTAGCTGTCCAGCAGATGTCCAGCAGCTGTCCAGCAGCTGCGCAGAGAGGAGCTGACAGCTGCGCAGAGAGGAGCCGACAGCTGCGCAGAGAGGAGCCGACAGAGAGGAGTTGCGGCCCGCTGTGCAGCACATCGCACGCCGTCTGAAGCTGTCTCTCTCACATGCTGAGCTGCCACCTGCTGACACCACCGGCACTGCCGGTTTGACAGCCAGATAGGTACAGGGACACATTCTGAAAATGATCTATCTATTATCGGACTGCAAAGCGAGCCAGCCTACCAAAATGTGTCATGATCAATATCATTCAGCTATCTAGAATAGGTGTATCCAAGATAACAGAAGTGTTCAATGTTCATAATAGGTATTAGCCGTTTTCACGAAGGATTATTGCGCTGAAAAGACTCTGGAAAGTTTCTGAAAAGCTTTAAAAAGTTTTGATATCTAAGTATTTGTGTAATATGCATTCCACGAAATAAATTACGGATTTAGGCGACATTATCATTATTAGTTATGGAAGCATATATTGAGCTCATAACAAGTTTGGCCGTTTTTAAAGAAAATATACGTCCATTTGTTCAGTAAAACACACTGGCGGATCCAGGGAGCGGCAGGGGCAAAAGCCCCCTCCCCATTCCACGATCGACAGGGGCGACAATATAAATTAGCATCCACAAAAAAGCTGAAACCGGTTATGTAAAATAGGTACTGACTGCGAAACATAACTTCTTGCGGAAATATAAATTTATGTTTTTGTCTTTTTCGTGTTTCCTGTATTTGGTAGCAATTCAGTAGCAGTAGGGCAGGCACGTAACGAGGATTTGTATCGATGGGAGCCCACGTCGGTGGTATAATCAAATTTTACTCCTCAGCCATACGTTGTCACTGGCGGATCCAGGGAGTGGTGGCAGGGACAAAAGCTCCCCGTTCCTTGCTCGACAGGGGCGGCAATATAAGTTAGCCCACCCCCCCCAAAATCCACTGAATGATGGGTGAAATGGATGACAAATGGGTACCTACTGACTGCGAAAAATAAGTTATTGCGGAAAAATTATAATTTTGTTTTTGCCTTGTTCGTGTTTCTTGCATTTGGCAGCAATTTGATAGCAGTAGGGCAGGCATGTAGCCATGATTTTTATCGGAGGGGGGGGGGCAGAGGTGGTAGAATACAATTTTGTTCCTCAGCTATATGTTATTGACCAGGAATCGTGTCGTCTGACGATATTATATATATATATATATATATATATATATATATATACACTCGCAGTACTTGGGTACCTACTATACGACACTCGCATGTTCACTTTGGTACCTACTACCTACCGATGCCAGGATATAATTTCCGACCATTCTACCGTCGTCACAGATCTCAACAAACGCTGAACTGAGTGACTGAATCTTGACTGTGACAGTCTGTGAGACATCGACAGTCCTCACTCCTCGAATGAGATTGAAAACTGCATAAATGACTGACCTGTGTTACGGCAACACCTAACGTACAATCGATTTGTTGCGGTGTGCCCTCAGTATGCTCCAAGTCATAATTGCGGGTGCCGTGAGTCAGCTCCTGCCTCTGCACTCTGCAGCAGAGCTGCGGTCAAACAACACATAATCCCCTGAAGGGGAAATTCTGCTTAGCGACTTGAAATCGATGGTTCTGCTTATAGTGCGAACCTTGTATGATGATGTCGCAGACCGTGACCCGTGGGTTTCCTTACTAATTGATTCTTCGTACACCCGACGCGAAACCGACAGACTTCTCTGCTCCATTTCCAAGCATATACCAAGGCTTCTAGAACAACGCACATGCGTTCAGGTGAATGAAAAAGAGCCAGTGATGCGATGAGGTAAACAAGGTAACACATACATGTATGTATTCGGTCCAGTATAAGAAGCCTTTGTAGAGGCTGGAGTGGCTTACATTGCTCGGTGCTCCCTCTACACCATCGAGCTTTGTCATTAGTGTCAGTATAGCGTTATGCCCCGTGGAGCTTGTTACATGCGTTGAGGTGAGTGAAAAGAGCCAGCGATGTGATGAGGTAATCAAGGCGTGAGTGACATATATGTATCCAGTCTAGTAATAGTATATGTAGTCTTTGTGGAAGCTGGAAAGGCTTATATTGTTCGGTGCTCCTCTGAACCACATATAGCTTTCCAATTTGTGCTTGGAAGCATTTTTTATCCTTTCCCAGGGTCTTCACAGGGACACTAGTTCGGGTGACTCGGTGGGAGTCGAACCCGCGGTCGGTACGGTCTCCGCACTGAAGTCTAGTGTTTACCACTGGACTAACCCGGCCACTATGTAGGCGCGCGTACAAGCAAATACCGTGTGATGTCGCCCAAACGCCAACTTTTTCAGTAGCATCCGTTTGACGTGGAGCCCCTGTAGGCGCCCCTGCTGTCGCTAAAGTCGCCTCGGTATGGGCGCAACTACAACAACATAAGACTCTGGTCTCTGACTTTGATGAAGGCATAAGGGAGACAAGACAGCCCATCAGTCTCCAATGATGCAGCTGTATACAAATAACAATACAAGTTAAAATTAATAAAAGTTAAATAGAAAACGTGAAAACCTCAGCAACAGAAACTTGTGTTTGTGTATGTGGGTGGGTATTTTTTTAGGGGGGGGGGGTATATTTCTAGGATATTACTAAGCACTTATGGTCAGCCAGCAGGGACCCGGGAACAATTTTAAAGCTGAGGGTTGGCAAAACCAATGCTGAGCAGCCACCCATTTTTCTTTGCCGATTTGTAACGTTTCATTGCAACTGGTTTCTACGATTCATAATCAATATTATTTTTTTTTAAACATTACAAAATGAGAAGAAATATACTTTTGCACTTACAAATCCTATATTGCTATATGGTTGTAAAACACAGGGGCGCAACCGCCTATACGGACACTACGGAATGTCCGTCCCGTTTTTGACGGGCGCCGAAGGCGCCCCCACCCAGATTTGTTTGTTTTGCAATCAGCGCCGCAAACAGATCAGGCGCCAGTGGCCTACAGGCCCTTTCGATCTGATGAGGAACTGCGCTGGCTGCTTTTTCGCCCTACCGACATGCTCAGAGGCCCCTCCTACCCGCTCAGGGGTGCCGCCGACCTGCCCAGGGGCCCCTCCTACCTGCCCAGGGGCCCCTCCGACCTGCCCAGGGGCCCCTTCGTCCTGCCCAGTGCCCAGCCCAGGGGCCCCTACCACCTTCCCAGGAGCCCTTTGTGCTGGCTAGGGGCCATTCGACTACAGTGCACAAGCGACGACCCGCGAACCAACTGTCCACCACTCCAGCTGCGTTTTACCTCCCTACAAGAAAAAACAGACGCATATTTGATTTATCCGATGGACTACATGATACTGCAAGGTGGCATGAAAACGGAACACATACTTTCAGAGTCCCAAACAAGCGGATATTTGCATAACTCACGAAGAGAGCCACGGAAAATTACATACGATTGTACAGCGGACGCGGAGAAATTCACCGCCATCCTATGTCGTTTTAGTTCAGGCCATCCACCGTCAGGGTGCCAAATAGTCCCCAAATTCGTCGAGAATTCTATCCGTTATACAATAATCCGTGCTTTAACACTATAACATAAGAATCCACATGAAAAATGTCGAAAGGTTTTAAATACACACAGAAAATGGGATACATCTCTTTCGTCATTTCAGCCGACTCCCCACTAAAAAAATCGTGACGCCCCTGCATACATACAATTGCAGACTGGCTGACGACACGCTCCCTACCCCCTGGTCAACTACTTTCTTGCTGACGGCTGATGGCCTCCTACCCTCCCCATTCAACAATTTTTTGGAAATATGCCACTGGATTTGCCTCCCCCCTCACAACAACAAAAACATACACACACTGCTAGATGTATAGACATTTAAAACACTCTCCAACATAAAATGGGTATTCCGAGTGCCGAGTTGAAAACTTTAAAAGGTGAGACATGTTAAACACTCGTTCGTAAGCAGTATTCACAGACAGGCAAAACATAAAAGCTCACATCCATACACACAACACACACACACACACACACACACACACACAACAATTTCACCACATACACACACACATCACACCAAGCACGTTCCATGACCAGTCTCAGCTAAGTCGCGTGAAAAGATCTGCCCCTGCCAACCAATAAAGTATTTATTTTGCAGGGAAAAGCTTTTTTAATATACTTCCTTTTACTAAATATAGTGAATGGCTGACATTATACAGAATATCGATTTTATATTTTATAATTTCTCTCATCTCCCATCTTGAACGAGACTAAATCCCAAGTCACACGCAATTATACAATTGGGTATAAAAGTTATTATAAAAGCTTTTGATAAAGTCTTACAATTATGAAAGCTCTATTATGTAAAATATCGCTTAAATTAGACAATTAAATTGGAATAGGTAAATAAATTAGGAAATATAATGTTGCCATTTGTGTTCGACTTCACGAGATTCGGGGTCCTGGCCCTTCCAGCCCCTTGGATACACCACTCACCAGTGGTCAGAAAACATTGTGGGGGCAGGGGGTGAGAGCCCCTATGAGGGAACCTAACATGGGGGTCGGGGGCCACCCCAAAAGTATATAAATCGACACTTATGCATACAGGTGCAGAGCTGTCAGGAGGAGCACCTTCCATCAGACACAGGCGGAACGGGCGAACCAGCTCGATAGATACGAGCGTTCCGTGGATACGATGGATACGATGGATACGATGGATACGATGGATACGTGGATACGATGGATACGTGGGATACGATGGATACGATGGATACGATGGATACGATGGATACGATGGATACGATGGGATACAGGATTCGATGGATACGATGGATTACGATGGATACGATGGATACGATGATACGATGGATACGCGATGGATACGATGGGATACGATGGATACGATGGATACGATGATCGATGGATCGCATGAGTACGATGGATTACGAATGGATTACGATGGGATACGATGATACGATGGATACGATGGATACATGGATACGATGGATACGTATGCGATTATCGATGGATACGATGGATATGATAGATAATGATAGATATGATAGATAGTAGAAGATACACAAATTAGATAGAGAGATAGAGACTATTTAGAAAATATATATATATATATATATATATATATATATATATATATTAATATATATATATATATATATATAGATATTATAAGAATTAGATATATAGATATATAGGATATATAGATATTATAGATATATAGATAGATAGTTAATTATATATTTAGATTATATATAGATATATATAGGATATATATTAGATTTATATATAAGATATATAGATATATAGATATATAGATATATAGATATATAGATATATAGATATATAGATATATAGATATACAGATATATAGATATATAGATATATAGATATATAGATATATAGATAAAGAGATAAAGAGATAAAGAAAGATATAAAAAGCGAAAGTGAGAACGAGAGAGTTATAAATACAAAATATCGAGCCAACAATACAATAATTGATGCATAAAGCTGCGTGGATTATTTCATATGTGTAAAATTCGTGTATGACAGTTGACGCCTTTAAAAGAAATAGCCGAATATTGGGTTATAGCTTTAACAGATCCATTGGGGTTCCCAGCGATCTATCGAGCACAGCTGCACAGAAGATAATCGTGCATCAGCAAAGTACTGGGGGCCCGGGGCATGTGATTCTCGGAACCTCCTTGACAGCTCGCTCGGCTCCCCTCGCGCTCCACAATCCCTGGTTGGGTCAGACACTCAGTGACTCTAAAATTTTCCACCTAACCGTGGCCTGGTTGGGTGGCGCCCCCATAGCAGTGCACAGATTCTTTCAAGAGAGACTGTACGACCGGCATTAGCCGGTCAAGCAACAGAAGGAAGCAAATAAGGTACCGTGGACATCTCAGTATCATCATGCTCGTTCTTGCCGGAGCTCAGAATCAATTAGCAAATTAAGCGACTGCACACGGGATATTGTGGGCTCTCATCCGCGATAGTGCCGCATGCCCCGGCAGCAGCGACCCGTGAGCGCGGTCCCGAACGCGCCCAAACGACACCGGCGCTGGCATTTACTGCTTGGGTCACCATTAGATGCTGCGTGATGTCATGCCGGGAACACGTCGACAGGAGCCGGCGGGGCTGGCGAGTGCCTCGGCACGCAGTGTCGAGCTGCAGTGTGAACATGTCTTTATGTCCGGGGATGGCGTGCTCATGGCGGTCGAACACTTGCGCCCGGCTAAACCTGTTCATGTAGCACCAGGTGCAAACCGTTGACTCGGTTTGAATGTGCTTCTAAAATGTACCTTTTAGCACTTGTGCATAGTTTTACTCTAGTGAATACAGAGCAGCGGTCATGACTTGGAAGACTAGTGGTTGAATGTCTTGATTGTCCTGCAACGTGTATTATACCGGTGGTCTGTTAATTATCCCCAGTGTCCTATTTTGACAGCATTGTCTATTAATTTGTTACGCACTGCTTAATGCTTATGCATGTGGACAAGCGAAACCAAATGTAAGGCCCAAACCATCCATATTACTGCAACATCAATAGAGTTCAGCTTTTCTAATTAGGGAAAGCTGAACTCTTTCCTCAGTTACTAACCGTTACGCTGTTGACTTTTCGACGAGTCACGACTCATGCCAGGCTGATAATCATATTTGTAATTGTCTTTTTTTAACTCAGAGTGATGAAAAGCTGAGCAGCTTATTGCTGCGCGTTTGGAGAGGCCAAGTTTAATCTGCTCTCTCTCACTTGGATTTGATGGTAAAGTCCCGGGCTGGATTGGTAACATGTGTGCCGGGGAATAGGACGCCGCAGCAGCACTAAGCACCTGAATGCATCTCTGCACTTGCATTGACAATACGAATGTTTGCGTGACTCTCCCAGCGACACCATGGAAACAATCAGAGCACACCAAGGTCTTTCCTACGAGTATGGCATGTTAAAAGTTGCAACAATTGGTCTTCATTCACTTTCTTTTTACAATCTACAAGCCGGGGTCCAACGGCCCTTCCAAAAATATCGAAATATATTATATATATTGCTAGGGGGAAACTGATATGCTCTACAAAACAAGCAACATTTGGTCAATGAACCCATAAAAGGCGACACAATTTCTGCTGTGCGTTCCAGAGATATAAGTACAAGTCTGTATTTTGAGCGACTGCAGCATTTCAGGACTAACATTGACCTGCAGCCTTCATTCTATCGACACTTTTCTTCCAGATAATTCAAGCCAACTGAGAGGTCATAATCTGATGATGCATGAGAAGGTCTATTGCTCATTTATTGGTTCATGCTCGTAGTTTGGGTTTGGGTCACTTTTCATCGAAAACACGCAATGGGGCAAAACGTCCCTTTGGTCCAGTGGCGGCGCCACCATAGGGGCAGGGGTGGCAGACTGCCACCCCTGCCGTGACCAAGGTGGCATTGCCACCCCTAAAATTAGGCCACTTTTTATATTACCGGTTGCTGTTTTCGCAAAATTGTGATTCTGACCACTTTGAACATATATGGAACAGTTACCTTCGTCGACCAATTCAAATTTTAGTCACGTTATTCTATATTGCTATCCAAACTATTATATCCAAACCATGACCATAATATTCACCAATTTGACCGAGACTTTCGCTCTGTATCGGGTTATATAAATTGACCTAT